>JASCIV010000889.1:0-10752 GCA_030374735.1 Gracilaria caudata
TTCCGACGCTTCCGGACTCCACCAGGGGGCTTCTCTTCTTCTTCTTCCAAAAGGTACGGCTTTCCTAGCTGCGCTCATGACAGCAGAATAGCTGGTCTTTTATAATTCAGGGAATCAGGGCGCATTTTCGATCAGCACATTGAAAAGCTCGATTGTAGGCGTCATCTCTATACACGAAGGTATCTGAGATACTGTATCTCAAAGTGGTCGCTTTTTTTCTCGTACACAACGATTGGCATCATTCTTTCTGTGCCAATCTTGAGATATCATGGACTCTGTGGACCTCCCCCTTTCTCGCTCTCCAGCAATATTATTATTCGAGTGTGTCCCGCGAGGTTTCTGGAATCGTGGAACGTCTTGACAGTCGACATGGATGGACCACTAGACCTAGGAGGCTCCTAGTCTGAGTTTGGCTTGTCACCCGATGCAGAAGAATTGTGTTGTGTTATCTGATGTTTAATGTTACATGAGAAAATGAATTGGGTCAGAAGCGTTATGGTTAACTTCAGTGAAAAGCTACGCTCACCGCGGTAACAAGCGTGTAAGCAACGTAGGACGTAGAGCTTCGAGAAGTAGCACAACTCGATAGAAAGCTCAATTCTGTCGCACAAACCACTCATGTATGCTAGACTTCAAGCATGCCTCTTGAGAACTCTTCGGACATTCATCCTAATATATGGGCAGAATTAGACTACTCGAATAAGACCGGCATCGCATCCTGCTTTCTCCCATTCGCATCCGTGATCTTCGTTCACTAGGGACACTTAATGTTAGATGATCCTTCGTCAGCTGGCTTTAGCGTTCGAGAAAACATACGAACATGTCTTCATAATGCTTGAATGGCTGCTGGGCAGCACTTTGAGTCAAATTCTAGTTCCACCATAGCGGAGCGCGAACTTAGGATATACGAGCGGTAGCTCCACTCGATTTGTCCTGTTGCGTGGTTGCGATCATCGCATTCTTTACACTGGCAAAACCGACGCCTGCGCTGCATCGACACTTCAAAGCCGCTGTCTCTCGTCACATTGCCGTTTGTTATATCTTGAACCCACGCACCGCTTCACGTCCCCGTTTTCGCCCACCGCCCAACGCCCGCTGCTCGTCGTGGTCCACTGTTCTTGCGCCCCGTGGTCTTTGTCCCTCCCTTCCCCCCCCCCCCCCCCCCCCCCACTCCCCGCTTCAACTGCTGCTGTGCCGCTCCGCTACCCCGCCTCACTCTATGAAGCCAGTGAGCCAGTGGCAGAAGGACAGAATGAAGCAAGTATCCAAGCAGCTCATCGCATTCATCGTCATCGTCCTCGTTTGCTATGTCATTCTGGCAACCGAGCAGATTCGCACCGCCAACTGCAACATCAAAGATAGCATCCTCGCCCCTCTCCACACCTCTCTTGCCGCCCTTGCACAACCTCCTCCGTCACAAACTGAAGAACTGCCAGCCTCTGCAGTCTATATCTCGCAGTCGCTGTGCGAAACGCTCTTGACTTCTGCTTCTCGCTCCCGCCATGAACGGCCACTGCCTGAATGCGCTGTGTCCGGTAAACCAGCGCGCTCCTTTTTGATGGTTTCTATGGGACATTCCAGATCTAGCTAGTCCTCTCTTGTGTGGTGCTGTCAGCTGCAGATGGCAGTCACAGGGAGTCACGATAACATCAGATGTTGCCGCAGTGCCAGCTTGGGGTCGCATGTACTGGAGCGGCCATAGCTCAATCGGTAACCACCTTCGTGTGCTTTTTATGTGAGCTCGGGGTCCTGGGTTCGAACCCCAGCTCTGCCTTGCTCCCTCCCGTTCACCACATCTTGTCTGAGCTGGCGGCCCATTCCAGGGTTTATGTTGAAAACCCCGAGCTCGTCGATCACCAGGGGATGTTCAACACAACTGCTTCGCTTGAAACTACCCGTACTTTCTTTGAACGTGGTCTTTCAAATGGCCAGATAGCCGGATTTAAGATCCGCCCCATGCATATCATTAACGAACCGGATGTGTGGCATAATCTCGTTGAAGAATATGATACCATACATAATCTGGCAGTATAGTAAGAACCTTTTCAATGCTGCCGTGGGTGAGTACAAACTGCGCTTCTTGAATGATACCAGTGTCATTGAGGACCTGAGATCGAACGTGACGCAGGCCAAGCGCTGTGAGGTTGGCACCTGTTTCATTCCCCGTCACGACTTTCCGTTTTTGCATGGTTTGGTGAGGGGGGTATGGCGTTCAGAAAGAAACAGTGTGTCGGGTGTGAACATTGTGTCACGGGGGGGTTTATTCGTGAAGCCCCACGTGAGGATTACCGTCGGTACTTGCATAATCGAGAAAATAGTTTGAAGGATATGTTCCGTTTCCTTGGTATTGAAGATGAGCAGACTCGACCGTCTCGCTTCAAGGCTACGAGCGATAACCTGCCTGATCATCGAACGCAGAAGGGTGCTGAATACGTGCGACGATGGCGCAGCAATTGCGCGACAATAGCCGTGCGATGGCGCAACGGTGGCGCGGCGGTAGCGCGGCGATTGGGCGGGGGTGGCGCGACGGTGGCTGGGGACGGAGGCGCGGTGCGTCGCGGAGTGGCTGGGGTTGGTGACCAGGAACGAAGGCAGACCGACTGCTCTTCGTTGATCTGCGACATGGTGATCGCCTCACACTGCGGTGAAGTAGGAGGGGACTGTGAAGGCGTCGAGGTTGTTGGGGTAGATACAAGGGTGGATATTGAACAGAAGGCGCCAAGGGTATAGATAGTGAGAGCTTACCTTGACAAAGTTCGTTGTGATTGCGTTGCGTGTGACCATCACGGTTATTACGAAGGGTCTCAATCTCAAACATGCGCAACTTTTCTCTCCTGCATCCATTGCTCGACAACGCCGCGCACGCCAGCCGCGCACACCCCTTCCGTCTCGACGCGTCGACACGCCGCCTGCGCCTGCCTCAGCAACGCCTCCGTCCCCAAAGCATCACCGTCATCACGCAGCCACAT
The DNA here is from genome assembly GCA_030374735.1 of Gracilaria caudata. Classification (NCBI taxonomy): domain Eukaryota; phylum Rhodophyta; class Florideophyceae; order Gracilariales; family Gracilariaceae; genus Gracilaria; species Gracilaria caudata. The sequence goes on from JASCIV010000889.1 coordinate 2,970, forward strand.
CCGCTGCATCCAAACCGCCCGCCGCACTCCCGCCGCCGCCGTGCCGTTCGCAAGCGTGTGCAACGTCGCCGGCAGCGCGCGCAAGAACGTGCTGCCGGTGAAATCGTCGACGATGCCGACGCTTCGCACAGTGTCGGGCAGCGCCACGTTCGCGAGTTGCATGAACACCAACGTGCTGACGACCAGCTCGGGCACGTCGGCTGCTGCAGCCGCCTTGGCCGCCAGCCGCGCGGCCGTCTTCGCTGTCAGTTGTTCCGTGTAGCAGCACAGCGGCACGATTACCTGCAGCCTGTCGACGCGCCTCCGCCCATAGCCTCCCACCACCACGCCGCGTCCAAACCCGTTCACCAGGGAGTCTTCGTCCCAGATCAGCTGCTTTGCCTCGCCTGGAGATTCGGCCACCACCTCGCGCACAAACTCCTTCATTAGCGCATCGTCCTCATGCAGCAATTCTTTTGCCTCGCATGGAGACTCCACCAGTATCGTCAGCAACCCCTCTTCCTCCACCATGTCGAGCCGCAGCTGCGAGCCCTGTATCCAACGCGACCTCCGGTTGTTCAGCCACTCGCCCATCCGTACCGTCTTCCATCCAATCGGTCCCTCCAGCACACCATCCAAGTTCATTTTGCGAAAGCTAGACGCGTAAAGCGGGCCCCACGGCACTCTACGGTGTCGTGAATTCATCCGCATACCCTGAAACTGCGCGTCGCTCACTGGAAGATAGCATACTCCATCATACTCGTACCTGGGCACCAAGCCGCCTGACCACGTAATGTCCATAGTTTTCATCTCACGTGTCAACTCCTCCCACACGTGGTTCAACTCGAACGCCGCGTCGTCGTTTACACAAAAAAGTCTCAGCATCCGCGGTGCACATCGCGCCTCGCGCAGCGCCCTCAATGTGTGCGAGCTCGGGGACGTGATCGATAGCACTTTCACACGACGTGCCAATTCATCGGGCAATTTTACTCCTCCTTCCACGTCTACAAAGCACAGCACTCTTAGTGAAGAGCATGTGCGCAGCTGATTCAAAGCCGACTGAAGTTGTTCGCGTTCCATGGCGTTTAGTCGCACTACGCGCATTGCTTTACAAGCCGAGCCTTTTATGCTGCTCCGCAGCGCGAGCATGGCGCCTTGCATTACATCATCAGGCATTGTCGTCACCACGTTCTGTGGCACACCTTCGTTTAGCTCCAAGCGTGTTGTGTGAAGACCTTGCATCATCTTCAACGCCAATGCATATAACTTGCGACATGTCGTCGCCACATTCCAAAGATCACGGAGATTGTCTCTTTTCTGAGTGCCATCATCCCTCATCAGCGCGCGTAGAACTCGCAATAGAATGTCGTCCGGCAGCCATACAAGTGCGACGGTTCCCGAATGCGCGTTTCCTACCATTGCGAGCGAGAGAACTGAGTCGCGAGCACCACAATCTATGACACTCTTGGCACCTATCCAGATACGAAGGTAGTATCTACAGCACTAGATCATCGACGGGATGATCCCGTCGCGCCGAGCGATGTGGTACAAAGGTAGCCCTCTCCAACCGTCTCCGATTTTTTCATTTCAAAGTCGCTTGTGATAATTTGCCCACCAAGCCAAGGGCACCGCACTGCAAAAAACCCCACGCGTTGTATGCGCTCCGCAAGCTACTCTGCTTGTCTTCCGGGCTCCCATAATGGGAAGGTGCTCTTGTCCACCTTCTCATCGCTCGCACGCGCCATAACTCATGCGCGCCAACGGCCGCCCCTTCCTTGCTAACACGCGCCGTCGCGCGCGCAACATATCATCGTTTGCAGAATGATGCTGCATCTTACAAGGGTTCAGAACGGACATCAATACAGTATATCATTTCGATATCGGACCATACCGACGGTGCTTTTCTCGCGGCGACGGCAATGGGACGAGTCTTCATGTCTTTCCCAGGGCGTATTGTATCGATATGTGTTCCAACAGCGATACTTTAGCGCTCTGCAAATACTTTCGATACTTCTTCTTCTTCTCGGAATTGGTGCCCGCGATGTCTTTGTCTTCACGGGTGCTTGGAAGCAGTCCATGATTAAGCCAGGACCAGAGTACGATTACCCATGTAGATACGTCATTTCGCTTAAGCTGGACACGGAGGGCGGTTAGGACAATGGGCGTGACCTCTGTCACGACCGCCGCTGCATTCTTCATCACTGCGATGTCACCAATGGAACTCATCAGCACAGAGGGCTTCTGGGCTAGGATTGTGATTCCCGCTCAGTTTGTCTTAGTCACAACTGCGTGTCCATGCGCTCTGATCATTTGGCATCGATTCTGGCGTACGAGACATTGTCTCCCGAGGTTGCCAAAACGGGTAACAGACCATTTCTTAACGGGCAAACACTGCTTGTGAGGATTACATGCAGTTTTTTTTTTTTTGGCGAAGTACAGGTTGGACAAGAACCAAAGTATCGTCTGCTGGAGAGCTTCTTTAGCGGTCCGTGGATCGTAAGCTACACTTCGCCCTGATTCTTCTTGCGCCGACCTTGAAGAGCCCTAGGGGTTTTCTTCGCTACGAAGCCTCAACCTCTCCAAGAGGCTGAGAAATGCCTTCTTGCGAGTCATTCGATGGAAAAGAAGATCAAGGCCATTTTGAAGGACTTTCCAGCGACCGAAAATGAATCCAGATTGTAGGGCAGAGTAGTGTGGGGCATCCAAGGTGTTGACCGAAGTAGAACTTCAAAGTTCGCATCTGAAAGTGCTTGTGGATGGAGACTTTTGATTTGACTGAACGTGTTGACGACAAGTAGTGTCATCGAAAACAGAGTCATTTAACTCGTCCAAGTGGTCGATCAGCCTTCTAGTCGGGTTTGCGGACCTGAGTGGCGCATTGTTAAAAAAAACGACGTCTGGCTTCACGTACGCAGTCGATCACAAGCCGGTCATCGGAGGAAGATCCTGCCAACGTTTCCCTGGATTTATACCTCAAAGGAAGAGCTGCGAAAGGGCAACTGAATGGTTTCTTTTTCCAGGGGTTTTCTCGAAGGGACTGCACTTGAGTGTTGGACAGTGGTGAAAGGCTACGGACTGATTCTTGCACCTGATATCGCCAATGATGTGACGGTTAGATGGGAAGGACGCTGCTCATGATTTCTTGGCTGGCCAACATGGTACAAGCGAAGCCTTGTCGTGGTGTGTTCCTCTGCTGACGATCTCTTCAGCTTGAATGAAGGGAAAATGGAAGGCAGAAGGCGATAGGCGTCTGTAGCGAAACGCTCGCTGTCGACAGAACCGAAGAGACCTAATACTTTCTTGCTGAAACCCAGTGAGTATAGCACAGGATCCCGAGGGATCCCGTGGAGTGTTGGATTAGAGATTACCAGCTTTAGATTGAAATTGTGGGCATCGTCAACGGGCAATGTCCAGGGGGAACAAACAAGGCTCTTGTTACTGGGGGTTCAGTCGTCGGTACTGCCGACACAAGCAATGCATGGTCGCGGGAAGTGAGTCGAGACGCGCTTGTACGCGCCATCTTTATGGGGATTGGAATGATGCTGGCGGTTTAAATGTTGAGGTTAACGTCCTGAAAGTTGAGGTGGAGTTTTTCATGTAACGGGCTGGGAAATGGGCATAACAGAAAGAATTGCAGTGGTCACTAGCATCGGGGTACAGCTTTGATGATGTAGCTCATATCGCCTCTGGTTGTATCGAACGGGCTGAAGAGTGACGGCCGGAACGCACCTGAGACGCTTTGCTCACGCTTAATGAGTCAATATAGTTCGGATGGTTGACGACGTTAGCTGCCTCTCTGTTGCCTTTCCCAGCAATCATTACTTTTTTCGTCAAGTTCGCCGGCATGCTTATCTCCACAGTAGTTTTGAGTTTGTTGTGGTCTCTTACATTCTTCCCCGCGTTACTCATATGGTTCTTGGTCGCAGTGGAGCGCATGGTTTGTTACAGGAGATTGGGTACAAGATGTTCAGGGGTGCAAACGAGATAAGCAAAACCTGCGCGAGGGACGCAGCCGAAGGACTTGTCGGTCAAGCGCACAAACAGGAATGGACATCGTTATGGGCGGGAGGCGGCTAGCTCATAAGCGCATTCGCACGTTTGCTCTTCAATATCAATAGCCTGTCAAAGAGGATTGCGTTGGCGGGAACGGTTGGGCGCTAACATTCGTTGCTCTCGAAGTATCAGGTTCAAAGGTTAGCTGCCGTGTCGGGAACTCCGGAGCGAGTATTATGCGCACGAAAGCATTGCTGTGTTTCGTTGTAAAAGGCTCGAGAACCTCCTGTTGAGGCATTCCTCGAATCCGTTGGGCATGGCCCCCACCAAGGGGCCAAAGCTGCGTTCCAATATATATTCAATGGAGGCAATCTCCGGGGCAGGGGATTCGAATCTCGAACGTATGATAGAGAGGGCGTCCAAGCGTTTCGACGCTTTCGAGAGCGATCAAGATTTTCGGAAAGAAGCCGTTCTTTTCGTGCGGCTGTTGTGCATCTACGCGATTGTACATGCGGAGGAGTTGCGCCAGCACGCACGGCCCCGTCCCAGTTGCGAGCTGTATGCAGGGCGGCAAAACAGGCTCGTTCGGTTGCCTTTTTCACGCCATTCTGTGCTCCACAAATGCACGTCAGCTGCTTTCGTCCGCGCTCTTAACGGATTTTGGCAGCTTTTGCGCAGCGCTGAGTGCTGCGCAAATGTGAACGCCGGCGAGAAGCATGGAAACTGATGAGGGCTCGGCCGATGTGCCGAAGGCGCCACAGCCGGTTGTATGGGCGCGGTTAGCGGTCAACCAAACGAAGAAGACCTGCATCATAGCGTATGCATTCCCCGTGCTTGCCATTGCCATCATTGCGTTTTCGCGCCAGTTTGCGTTTGACGACCCCGACGGCGTGGACTTTTTCATTCGCAACGACGAAATCACTCGCCTGCATGACGCGCGGCAGGCTGCGCGTGAGCAGTACGCTTTCGATGCCTCCGTGGTGGAGCGAGCCACGCGGCGGCGTAACTTCGACCTGAGCATTCTGTTTCGCGGCAAGCTGGCGCCTGACTTTGAACTGCCGTCCAGCGATGACGAAAAGCTGAGCGCCTCCAACGTGTTGACGCGCGAGAACGTGGCATTGCTGAAGCGAGTCGAAGACGATATACTCAACGACGCTGAGTATGAGTCGTACTGCTTGTTTGAGGAAGGCGTACTGGACTGCAAGGACCAGCAGCCTGCCTGCGCCCCGCCGCTATCGCTGCTCAACAGTCCGTTTTTGTACGGCGTTTGGGAGGGGGAGCGCTTTTGCAGCAGAAGCAACAGCACGCAACCGCCGACGGAGCAGCAGTTTTCGTCGTTTTTGGAGTCTTTGCTCGACACGGACGACGATGGCAACGTCGTAGTCAACGCGAAGTACAGCGAGCTTGTGGGCAAGGACATTTTGGCTCGAAACAACAGTACCTGGCTTATGCGCACCATTCTGCGCGTGGGGGGACCCTTCAACAACTACTCTTCAATCGAAGATAGAAGAGCAGAACAAGAAGACCAGTACATACAGTGGGGAGTTGCGCAGGCCGAGCAAGTGGAAGCGTTCTCCACCGAACAACAGCACGTCACACTGACGAGCACCAAGTTGGGCAACGCCGCCTTCTCCGGTACGGCGTTGAGGGATCTCTCGTTTTGCGTGGTGGCCATCGCTCTAGTGTTTGTTGTGATCTGGTACCACACGGGCAGCGGCTTTTTGGCAGTGGCTGCAATGGGGCAAATCTTCCTCTCGTTCCCTGTGGCATACGTTATCTACCGCTTCATCTTTCAGCAAAAGTACTTTGCTGCGCTGCAAATCCTGTCCATCTTTCTGTTGTTGGGAATCGGTGCAGACGACGTGTTTGTGTTCACAGACGCGTGGAAGCAGTCTCTGGTGGACCTTGGAGAGCAGGCGGACGTGCCGGCGCGAATGGACTGGACGTACAGACGCGCTGTGAAGGCGATGACCGTCACTTCGGTGACGACGGCGGCGGCGTTTTTCGTGACAGCCAGCTCGCCCATCATGCCCGTGAGCACGCTGGGCGTGTGGGCGGGCGTGCTGGTGCTGGCACAGTTTGCGCTGGTGATCACGGCGTACCCGTCCGCAGTGATCCTATGGCACAGATTCTGGTCGCGACGCGCGTGTCTTCCGTGCTTCAAAAAGTCGGACAACGAGCGCAACAGCATGCCGTTCTACTGGAAGTGTCTGCCAGGCAAGTGGCAGAAGAAAAACGACACGGCCGGAGTGCGCTACAGCTTTCTGGAGCGCTTCTTCGGCGGCAAGTGGACCAAACTGATCCACCGATTGCGCTACGTGCTGGTGGTGCTGGCGCTTGCGTTCACGGCGGCCGGCGTGTACGGCGCCACCAGGCTGCAACCGATTGAGGAGGCGGAGCAGTTTCTGCCCAGCGATCACCCGCTGCGCGTGCTGCAGACGACGTTGTCCAACGACTTTGCGGATGAGCGGCAGAGGGTGACGCTGCAGACGCGCGTGACGTGGGGCATCGCCGGTATTGATCGGTCAGGTACGTCGAGATTTCGACCGGAGTCGTTGGGAAGCGCGGTGCTTGACGAGTCGTTTGATTTACGCTCAAAAGAGGCGCAACAACACATTCTGGACACATGCCGCTCGTTGGGCAGTCGCGAGGGCTTTGTGACGCAGAATGTACCGCGCGAAGAGGCGGTGGACTGCTGGGTGGGCGACTACGAACTGTGGCGCAAGCAACAGCTGGGCGAGAGTGGGCTGCGCTCGTTTGACACGCACCAAGAAGCGGCGGCGGATCTGCTGCGGTTTGCGGAGTTTACAACGGCAAATGGAAGCATGCCGTACAAACGATACGTGAACTCGACGGCGTTGGCGTTTTCAGAGCGCAGGGATCGGGTGGTATTTGCGGAGATTCGGTTCGTTACGCCCAACAAGATCGTGTTAACGGCCAAGTCGATGCGGCCCGTGTACGACGCTTGGAAAGCGGCGCTTGACGGCGTGAATGAGGGCGCGGTGACTCAGGCGCGTGCGGCGATTGTAACGGCAGGGTTCGAGGGTGACGTGGAGCAAGGGGTGAGCGTGTGGTCGTGGATGCGCAGTCAGGAGACGTTGGTGCGCTCGATGTTCAACGGCATCGGCATCATGCTGGCGGTGGCGTTTGTGACGCTGACGGTGTCCACTCTGAACTGGGTGGTGGCGTTACTGGCCACGGTGAGCATCGCAGGCATTGTGGGCATGCTGCTGGGCACGATCTACGCGTTGGGCTGGCAACTGGGCACGACAGAGACGATTGCGGTGGTGATCAGTATTGGGTACAGTTTCGACGGCGTGGCGCACATTGGCAGCGCGTACGTGGAGTGCGGCAAGCACGCGCGCTATGAGCGCACGCGGCACGCGCTGCTGACACTGGGCGTGTCGATTTGGTTTGGATGTTTGTCCACGCTGCTTGCGTCATTGCTGCTGTTCCCGGCGGTGATCACGTTCTTTGTGAAATTTGCTGCGCTGCTGATCTGCACGGTGGCGTTGAGCTTGGCGTGGTCGCTGGTGCTGTTCCCGGCGCTGCTCATGGTGGTGGGGCCGCAGCGCGACGTGGGCTCGCTGGCGGCGGTGGCGACGCGGCTGCGATCGCTGGTGAGCAGGCGCGGCGCGGGCGCGGGCGCGGGCGCGGGCGCGGGCGCGGACGCGGAATTGGCGGAGGGCGCGGAGGGCGCGGAGGGCGCGGAGGAGAAGCGCGGGGCGGACGAGGGCGAGCGCGGGGCGGTGGAGGAGGGGGAGGCGGAGCGCGAAGGCGTTGGGCGCGTGGCAGCGCGGTAAGCGAGGGG
>JASCIV010000117.1:0-44335 GCA_030374735.1 Gracilaria caudata
TCATGTTTGAGTCTTTCGCGTTTGAGTTTTATGCGATTGGAGACTGTTTAGAGGGGTGCAGTGAGAGTCTTATCACATTGACGATCACTCTATGTTTGTTATGCGTAGAGCTTCAGTAGAAAGCCAGGAGTGTTAGCTTTCAATTGAGGTAAAGAACATTGAAATTGCGTGCGAAACCACTGAGATCTTCGAGGCCCAAGATGGAAATCCAAGCTTTCTGGTGTTTTGTTCTGAGTTTGATGTAGGCCTGTTAGTTCAGGTTATCGCCCAAGGACTTTCGTGTGTTGAACCTGACTTTCTCTCGCTAAAGATCTTCAAAAAATATGGATTATACACCTAACTGCTAGATCTCAGTTTATCCCGCAAGGAAGTTCTTGCGGTAGACCTGACTATATGGAAGCCAGTGACAACGTGTCTTTGTGGCTGCTGGCATTTCCTTGTCACATTTGTACAGACTTCCGTGCAGAGCTTCAAAACCGGTGAACACTTCGTTCTCTTCTTTGGCGATTCGAGTCCTATGACCCAGCAACCATAATTTTACGAGTACAACCAAGCAAACAAATGAGATAGTGTGAGCATTCTTTTCATCGTTTTAATCTTGGTTCATGAATAAGTGCAACCAAAATGAGGTGAACGTTTTTGATAGCTATCTATTGCTACCGCACTTTTACAACGCGGAAAATTTTAATCATTCTCCTTTCTTCGCGCTTGAAGACTCCATCCCGTGAACCGAGCGTGGTTTGCATCAATCTAGGCAGGGAGAAGATTTTTGACTGGCCGTCTATTCTATGGATTTTCTCTGTCTACTTATCAAAGCCAAAACGTACAGCTCTGTCAAAATAAGAATGGGATATGTGTAAGTGACGTACATTACCAGGTCTTGCACGAGCTCCGCCAAAGCACCAAAACCCGTCCTTGTTATAATCATCAAATATACCATCATGCCTGGCACGATTCCAATATTAGTAAACAAGCTGAGACGGAGCAACGTCTTGTTCACGAATGGTACAGTTATCAAGATGATAATTGCAAGTGCAACACATGTTAATAACATCACAATTCCAATGGTACGTTCACCAGGGTTTGGATGCTCTCGTATGAACAGGAATATTCCCTGTGCAGCGATGATTGCTGAGAAGGATGCTGTCAGACAGAGAGCAACCAAGAACACGGCAGTTATACTTGGCTGAGTGCATGAATATCGCTTGTAGTAGTCCTCTGCAGCACCCACAACAATCCCTAAAATTGATGCGGCACTAAAAATGTAAACGGCAATCTTGGGATGCTTTTGGTACACTATGTAACCACTATGCTTTCTGAGACCCCGAATGATGGTGAACGCATTGTAGATTGCAGATACTGTGTTGAAAACGACTTTGATAACCATATTCTTGGGTTTGAGTTGACGGAAGTCAGCCTCCCAATTGCAGACCAGTTCCCTGACGGAGCAAAATGATAGGATTACGATTCCTACATAATCGAGAATTAAAGATACAGGGAGATCTGAGTCATCCAGAGAAACGAAGTCAAAAGATTGCTGGTATCCATCAATAGGAACCATTAAGGCACCTCACTGACTAAGCAGAACGAAGCGAATTCGAAGCGGTGTTCAAGTTGTTTTTTCGTATGTTTCGATTGCCAAAATTCGGGTGAGATGCTGCGATCAGGATTGATGGTTGCGTTGACTGCGAACAAAGTCGCCTTTCGTATCTCCAGGGTGGTACTCGAATTGGGTCACCCTGAGGCTCGCTGCAGATTAAGTAATCTTTAGGGATGTAACTGAAACTCTGTCTGCGCAGTCCAACTGGGCATGTATGAGGCTCTGAAAGGCTCAGACGTGCCGATTTGGACCGGACAGACAGATACTTGTTGAAATGACGCAATTGCGTTGCGATACACGTGCATTGTGCGCTGCGGAATAATCTCCCCGTGAGCTCCTAACTGCTCGGGTAGATAACATTACCAACGGTAACTGAAGTGCAGCAAAGCTTCAGCCATGCTATTGTTAGCCCTCAACATCCGGCAAGCCCGCAGCTTTCGACAACGTACTCAGCTAAGGTTAGGAGTGCATATAAAACAACTACGACTCAACACAACGTGTTGGCCAACAGCAATGCACCAACAAAGGAATAAAACCTTTTTTGTTTCAACGCTTATGCGAAAGAGAGGAGGGAGCGTTGGCTGCTGGTCCCAGGAGGAGGATCGCGATGACCAGGAGAGACCACGACCGAAGGAGATGGGGCACGAAATCCGGAGTTGATCTATTTGTACTCGATCATTTTGGGACCAGATCAGCTTACGTAAATGCTTTCCAGCCACGTGACATGTTCCGCCATGCCAAAAACATTAGAAAAAAATCACGTGATGTCCAGTCACAACGGCTGTCACGTTATACACGTCACAAGCCAGAAGGACGCGGCATCCTGCCGGACATCGCATGATCGGCGGATGTGTTGCCGCCTCCCGATCCCTTTAGGTCGCTGCTTGCGCTTCTCTGCATATCTCCATCCCCAGCGACTACAAAGCGTTTTCTTCATCTCATCCATCATGAGCCTTCGAGCTACCCCAAATTACAACGTTCTCGAACCCCACAACAAAACCGGACATGGTTTGGCAGTATCTTCTACCGGTGCCCGAGCACGGAAAGCCCGCTGGATGGCATCCATACACCGTAGAAGCCTCCGAGAAACTCTCTCAACTTCAGCTTCAGGCGCTCCAAAACAACTCCAAACGCACAGTATATCACGTTAAATCGGGATTCTATTCGTACGAAGTTAACGTCCTATCCCTCACCCAGCGCAATCTCACCAGCGGAAAGCTTCGTCAGATCCGTCAGTATTCAGAGAGATCTTCGGAGCCGCCGTCAAAGAAACAGCGTTGTGCCCCACTTGCATTGGAAGGCCTTTTCGGAGGTGGTTGTGCTCACGTTTGGGAACCGCTTCTTAGCCCGTTTCTCCGCGATTTGCAATCAGCAGAAGCTTTTATCGGTAGTGGAAGAAGTTCTTCTATCGTGCCTGTACGGGAGCTCACATTTCAGGCTATCAAACCACTTCCACCGGCGGACTGGCGAGTTGTCGTACTCGGACAGAATCCAGTATGTTCCACTACGTTTCCAACATTGAGCATCATGTATTTGAAGAAATCTAACTGCCTTGCTGAACATCCACGTACTTCTTAATCCTACAGTATCCGCGGTTGCAGTCTGCTACTGGGGTAGCTATGTTTGATGCAGCTTTCGATGACTGGAAAAGCAAGAAGTTTGGTACAACTGTTTCAATGCGTTGCATAATCAAGGCGGCAGCTATGGCCAAATACTCAATAGATAAGAAGGCGACGGCAAATGAGCTACGTTCTCTAATGGCAGAAAAGCACGTCGTTTCGCCTCCGCAATGGTTTCAGGCAATGCTTGCTCAGGGCATACTCTTGATGAATGCTTCGCTTACAATTGGTGGGCCTTTCTCCCATGCTACCCATGCAAAGTTCTGGCGCCCTGTTATTGAGCGCATTATAGCGGAAATTTTCAGGGCTAAGACAAAACTACCAGACTCTGACAACCGCCGAGCACTGGTCTTCCTTTGGTGGGGCTCAGTGGCAAAGAAGATGAAGAAATCCATATGCAACTTGATGGAAAAGTTCCCTGACATATCCGTGAGGCATATCGATTGGTTTAATCCCGCTGCCCAAAGTGATAAGTTCTGCCAGGCGCCGCCTCATTTTCTTGAGGTAAACAAACAGATGAACGCCCTTGGAATGCAACCAGTCGACTGGTTACCGACGGAAGATTGGCTTAATGGCCCTGGAGCTACGTCTAGTGCGTTCGGAGAGTTCATTACGAACACGAAAGAGTTGCACCAAATGTTCCTTGAAAGACTGCAAAGTGGACTGGAAACGGGGGAGAACTTAGAGCCCATCACAGGTGTTCGCAAGACGAAACTGAAAGGCATCGTGGAAGCATGCGCTCATATTGGTCTCTCTTCAGCCGCTCAGTATTCTCTGACTGCAGCAAAGTCAATGGCGGCAGAGTCGAATCTAAGCCAGGACGAAAAAGCTGCTGTGCACTTGTACACAGGGAATACTCTATACTCAAGATTGAACAGGGCATTGAGAGGGGCTGATAGGACAAAAGTTCAAAGCTACTATTCGTATCTATTGCTGTTCTTGCTGGCGCACGATAAGATTTCGCCGGCAAAGGGTATTCATGAACTATATCGCGGCATATCGAAGGACCTGAGTAAGTCTTACGCCAAGGGCAAAGTTGTGACGTGGTGGGGCGTTTCGAGTTGTTCATCAGATAAGGAAGTTTCACAGTCGTTTGCTGGGACTGGAACTTTGTTTCTTATCAGACCAAAGACTGCTGTACCAATCATGGAATTATCTGCGTTTTGTTCAGAGAAAGAATACGTTCTGGCTCCTGGGACGCGGCTAGAGGTTACAAAAGTCGAGAAGGAACATGGTATATTCAAAGTATACATGGCAGAAGTTGATGGTGAGAGACTCGTAAGCTAGAAATGGTATTCAGCTATATTTAGTTCTCGAAATTTACAACGGTAGACGTCTGCAGAAGTAGTTCAGGTTGAAGTGAGAAATAGCCTCATGATTACCTTTCTTGGCATTAGCTTTATGTCTCTGTAAAATCTTCTGTGCTGCTTTCGACTCTCTCATTGTCACAGAGAGGCCCTAGCAAACAGTCATCTCCGATGAGCTCCTTCATTGCAACGTACGCGACGTCATCGAAATGAGTCACGTATTGCCTCAATATAAGATGTAACAAGGTAGTTAAAGCAGCGCTAATAATCAACCAACCATGAGGAACACGATAATCTCTCCTTACTGCCATCACTCTGTCTATCTGACCAAATGTGTACGGTGCAGTTTGCACCCAAGGTGGGCCAGTAGAGTTAAGTACAAGGTCTAGATTTCGTAGCTCAGAGGCGACTGCGTCTCTGATCGTCTCCAGCGATTCTTTCCAGTGGTGCACGTGCTGGAAAGTCATGCTCGTGATTTGGCCGCTAGAACCAAAATGCATTGAGCCCGACCATAGCGTTAGATTCGTACTCAGTGCCGGGTATCCCAAACGGACACGAAAGCGGTTCAAAATTCCGTTTAACATCTCGTTCCGAGCTTGATCAGTCATCAGTTCCGGGCGAAATGGGATCGTCTTGTGGTCTATTCCGCTAACGTCTCGCACAAACGTGGACAGTTCTATTACCTCCTGACTCCCATTCTGAGATGTAACCCCAAAAAGCGTGACGCCCGATCCGTAAAACACTTGAACCTCGAGCACGGCGCGCAATGGAGGCAACGTCCACGTTGAATTCAGTTTCACGCACTTGAGAACTTTACCGAACTGATGCAATCCACGAGACGGCACGAAGAAGTCATCACAGTCACTTCTGAATGCATCCTGCTGCCGCGATTGAACCTTGCCCCCTTCCAGCGACAGAATGGGATCAAAGTTCGACTCGGACGAAAAGTTAGATCGAACCTGACTCCCTGCTAGCACAGTGCCTAACTCAACGGCATATAGAGCGACCAGGGCAAGAAGCGGAATGACAAAATAAGTCTTTCTGAAACCGAGAGTCGCTCGCGAACCAGAGTTACCCGGGGGTGCTGGATATGGTTCGCGCCTCGTAAACGTACGATAAAGATGTCGAAAAGAAGATAGACGAGAAAATATTATGTACGAGGAGTATCCACGTTGATGAATGCCATTCGTGGCGTAGATAAGTCCGCTGATAATGGTATACAGTTGAGAAATAATGATTAAAGAGGCGATACCTGCAATATAATCGTTTGCTATCTCACTGGTAGTGAACATGTTGAAGCGAGACAACGCAGGGACGGAAAAAGGCTCACGATTGGGAATGATTTGCGACGTGAGCTGTAGAAGCGTGGGGTCAGGAGGAGCAGGTGATTCTATACCCACAAATTGCGGGGTTGAAGAGTTTGAGAGAGATGCTGAATCAGATGTTGGAACTGAAGGAACCTCCTCACTCGGAATCACAGTTTCGAAAGCAAGCAAACTGCGAGAGACGCACATGGGCGCGAGTACAGCGGGTAGAGTTGGTCCATCTTGAAACGAGAAGGTACTATCCAAATCGAAACGTATGGACGCACATACCTCATCGGGGTTGGAGCACTCTGCTGTGACAGAGCAAGAAGCGAAGAGAATGGGGGTGCACACGCAAGGGAAAATGGAGTCTTCGCAAATGGTCAGTTTGTTAAACTGAGAATCAAAAACAGCACGTGAAAGACAGCTTCGCTCTCCCCGACAGTCAGATAAGAAGAAGCATCTGTCTCCTGTGAGGCCTTCACCCGCTAACGGTGGTATGGTAGGTACGGGTGTCTGCAAAATTGGAAGGGGTCGCTCTAGACCTCCGTAATACTTTGATGAAAGACATTTGCCGGATTTCAGTCCGTAGATTGGAGTCCAAAAACAAAATTCGCCACGATCGCAGTCCGAAGAGGATTGACAGGTGAAGTTGGCAAACCTTGAATCCTTCTTACACACGCATGGAGGAGATCTGCAGTTGACACAAGCTCGAGGTTCAACGCATTCCACGGATGCGAAGCAGTCGTCGTCGGTCATGCCAGAAATGTTGGACGGCAGCGGATGCACCCATTGAGGCCACTCTGGGTGCAATAGAGAAAGCACGCGGACTACATCATCGTGGGTGACTAGAGACTGAGCGGCGACTTCACGCTGAGCTGAATGGAATTTGAGAATAGTGAGCAGGAACAGTGTGGACAGGAGCACTTGATGCAAGAACGCCATGGTAAGGCTTTCGCTTGCGGTGGGCAGAACAAACGAGGATAATTTTGTTCATATGTATGCTAGCAAGAGTTCGCTGCCTAGCTTGTAGCAGAATGTCAAACCTGAGCACAAAACAGTGCTTCTGCCGCCAACAGGATTAGATTGTTACGAAACTGGTGTATTCCTGAAGCTACCAATGAGATGAACGGAACAAGCATCGAGATGAGCCGGCGCACATGTTTAGCAGTAGTCATGATACGGTTCGCATGTGCATGCCATGCACTGCATGGCCCTCGTCTCTCTACTCGCTTCGTGCGAGCAATCTCCAGGATGGACTAACAATTTTGCACTCTGTTGGTAAACATGAAGTTTATTGGCTTGAACTCAAGAGCGCCATGATGATCAACTGTCACCAAGGCCTTCCACGCATCCGTAACGAGAACGCTCGTAGGATGCATCGCGCCTCATGAGGTTTGCTGCTGCTGCAGCTTGTCACTGCCAGCCCGTTAGCTCATTACAGTGTATGACGTCTTCTCAATCGCCAAAAAGCTGTCTGCTTTCTCATTAAAATGTTGGAAACAGAACTTATTTCTGTAATCGACGCGACGAAGCCGGTATGCACAGACAGCAACTGTCGCCCCTGTATATCAGCCTCAGCCGTGCTTGATCAGAACTTTAATTCACGTCTGATGTGCGTAGCCTCCCTGGCGCGGGCAAAAGAGTCCCAAGACGATTGCCTGCAACACGTCCAGCAGCGTTCAGGCAACGTACACCACCATCCCCCCCCTGCTGGTGTGAAGGTAGAGCTCGTACATAACAGCTGAATTTGAATTCATTAGAGCTGCCCAGCATGGGACAACCACAAAACTGTTTGCGAGCTCTGAGCGTCTTTCCATTAGAACAAAAGCTGAGTGCTCTGCAAACAACTGCCCGCGGTAAAGAAAGTAGACCTCTCGCAAACGCTCGCTTCGAATCCTGTACGAGAGAACAAGTTTCTGAGTTATTCTGAGTTCTTCCTGACCATGGCTGTCACACTTTTCGTCTTTCTCTTTCTTACTGGAGTGCTCTTTGCATATAGCAAAGCAAAGGCTCTCAAGCTTTCTTCACAATACGAGCATGGGCCCATTTCTCTCAATCCCGACGCCAACCTTTTCTACACCATAGATGTTGGTAGCTCAACGGCGTCTTTTGCCGTGATTGTCAATGATTCCAACATTATCACCAATTCATCAAACTGGATCGGATTGGGTATCTCCGAACCCACAGGTGGCTCAATGCTCGGTTCTGATGTTGTTACAGCGGAGTTTTCGGCCGGAAACACTTCACAGTGTACATTTACGGACCGCTACGTTCCATTTTATGCTTACCCATTGATTGAATCGATTGCTGATGCTCCTTCAGCATTCCCACTTGCCGATGAATGTCAACACGATGGCAGTTGGACTTTGGTTTCATGCAAGAGAAGTGCGGCAGTTGGGCAAATGATTCTGGAAGTTACGCGTCCGCTTGATGCCCATGATGACCAGGACAGGGCAATTCCTCCGGGCCTCAATAATTTCATATATGCGTATGGCTCTACTTTTGCGTACCATGGCTCTCGAAGGAGCTCAATCCGCATCATTCTGTATGAGAAGGAAGACAAACCTGATGTGAGTATGGGAGAAAAACCTTTACCAGATGATGTAGACGGTGCAATCTTGGTCAGAGCTACCGGTTTCGAGGTTCCAAGCGATAAAGCTACAACCTACGCGTGCACAAGCAAGATCCTTAGTCTTGCAGCAGGACAGAAACTAATGGTCGTTGCGGCTGAGCCAGCCGTGAACTCCTCTATGGTTCACCATTTAACACTCTGGTTATGCAGGAGCGAGAAGTACGCTAAGCTCACTAGCCGAACGATAGAGTGCACCACTGGTGACAGCTCTTTTCCCGGTCCACAAGGAGGAGGTGGATTTGCGCAATGTTCTACCTTCGTCTATGGATGTACGTATACACAAACTAGTTCATCAAACGCAACAACAACAGCAATCTGATTACTGACAACGACACATTTTTGTTTGCATTTTTTTGCTTGTCCGACTGACGATGCAGATGCAAAGGGAATGAAGAGACTGGTGTTACCGAGGGAGGCTGGTATTCTCGTAGACAACGAGTATGATGTGCTTGTGATGGAAACACATTACGACAATACAGGTCTCGTTTCTGGGTCCACCGATTTCAGTGGAGTGCGGGTATATTACACGAGCACGATGCGAGAACACGAAGCGGGCACTCTTCTCATGGGAGATTTTATGCTCATTCGTATGGGACAAACGGTGAAGAACGGGTTTCAATATGAGCAGTCGTGTACGTCCGCCTGTACGAAGAAGTTTTCTCAGCCAATCAATTACTATGCCAGCCTCTTACACATGCACACAACTGGAAGAGAGATTTACAGCAATAAGTTCAGTGCGAACGGCACTTTCATCGAGAACATGAACAAGGTAAGCTTCATTTGCATCACACCATGGATTTTGCGAGTGAATCTAATTGCTGCTGACATTGGCGTGTGTGGCTTCTTTTCTACCACTGGCTCACAGGTGAACTACTGGAGTGACAACTTTCAGAACTACATTGTTTTCGACCCTCCCAAGCAGATTCTTCCAGGAGAGCAAGTACAACTATCATGTGTTTTCGATACAAGCAAAAGACCTAATACCATGTTTGGTCTAGCATCAAAGAACGAAATGTGCATGGAGTTTGCCGGATATTGGCCAGTGCAACGTGACCCGATAACGAAAGAAAAGATCAACACCTGTGCCTATTATGAGGACTTTGGCTCCAATATGCAGGGTACTGTTTGCGGGGATATCGCAATGATAGACCTTCATAGTATTATCTTTGGACAGAATCCTGCGTTTGAAGATACCGTTGGAGCTCCTACCAGCTTTGAGAGTGCACAGCCGACGTGCGAGGTCATGGAAAGTGCGACAGCTTCCGTGTCTCCAGAAGCTGTGGCTGGTGAGACGGCGGAGACACCTATTCCATCGGAAGAACTCAATGAAACAACTGAAGCGCCAACGAATAGCTCACCGGGTAACGATAATGACAATGCTTGTTTTCCAGCGTCTGCGACGGTACAGCTGCGGGATGGATCCAATAAAAGAATGGATGAGCTGCAGATTGGCGATTCTGTGCTGGTTGGTCAGAACGAGTTCTCTGACGTGTTCATGTTTACACATCGTTCAGCTCAGGTTCGATATCCGTTTGTGGAATTGAGCACCAAGTCCGGAGCAGCTTTAAGACTTACTCGTGGACATTTTATATCTGTGAACGGTGTGTTGATGACGGCTGGAAAGGCGAGAAATGGAGATACAGTGATGCTGGGCAGTGGGAAAGAAGATGTTGTGAGTGGTGTATGGATGGTGACGGAAGAAGGACTTTACAACCCACATACATTGCATGGAAATATTGTGGTTGATGGTATTGTTTGTTCAACTTACACTCATACGGTTGTGCCTGAAATGGCTCATAGTCTGCTTGTACCTTTGAGACTGCTCCACCAATGTGTGCAAATACTGGCGTCTGTATGGTGTTCTCTATGGTGTAGAGAAAACTGGCCGAGGTTTTCCAGAATTTGGTAAAAGGTGTATGAGAAGAGATGACGCGCTTCTCATGTACTAATTCAAATTGCGATAGTGTAAAAGAGATTTGTCGAGCTTTGAGAGCGGCGTGTGTGATTTGATTTGAGCTGAGCAGAGCACCAGCGCTTTGTAAGAGGGCGTTGAGAAGCTGTTGTTCACAATGAGCACAAAACGTGGCACAGTCGATAAGCTTACCGTTTTTGCGAGTGCGTTGGTTTCGGGGCGATGGTTCAAAAATCAAAGGCGTATTTGCATAGACAAGGTTGTGGACAAGTTTTGCGCGAGAAGAAACAGCGTGCGGCGGTTGAACACGTGCACCAGTTGTTGCGAGAGATGACGTGAGCGGTATCCACGGTATGCCTTACCATACGAGAAGCACGGCGGTTTTTTCGGTGGCTGTTCTGCTGCCATCATCGCGGGGGGATGAGGCGGGTTGGAAGCAAGCGCAGTCGTACATGTGAGAAACGCTGGGCGCGGATGCCAAACCATGACAGCTGAGCTGTACAAGTAGCAGTGCAAGTAACGAGTTGTTGGCGAACGAGTCGTAGAGAGAAGACATAACCGAGCGGCACATAGCGTGGCATGGTGCATTGGCGACGAAAAAGAGCAGCGGTATCAAACGAATATAATGTATGAAGTGGTGAGCGTTCTGTGGCGGCGGAGGACAAAAAAAAGAAAAACAAGAGCACCACCGAGCGCGGCGAAAGATGTAATGCTGCAGAAGAACAACGCAATTTTTACGGCAGCAAAAAGGTGGGCAAAGTGGCGCGGCTGCGCGCGCAAATGCACGCGCACAACGCCAAAAAGATAAAATAAACGGCGCAACGAAAAGCCATTGGTCGGCGCCATAAATGAGACATGACGCACGCGCGGAAGAGAACGAGGGGAACGGCGGGTGAACAAATCAAGCTCGCGAGCTTGGAAAGCATGCGCGCGCGGCCTCCAGATGCGCGCGAGCACGCTCGCGCAGCGCGGCGCGCCCCGCGTCGCCGGCGTCGCGAACGCCTCCCGCGCAGCCCGCACAAAACTCACAGCAAACCGTTTAAAAAAAGAGCAAAGCATAAAAACAAGCACACGCGCAACCAACGCCGCCACCAGTCAGCCCCCTTCACGACGCCCGTTCAACCTTCCTAAAGAACGCCGTCCACTGCGATCGCGCACGCAGCTCCTTCAAAATGCCCGAGCCGAAGCAATACCTGGCAAACGAATCCAGCCACAACAGCGACGGGAACACGTCGAAGTTGCTCTGCTTCAAGAAGCGGCAGTTCCTGTGCTGCTCTCGCAGCGGTCCAAACGGTTCACACATGCTCCTGCTGCGACTGCCGTTGTTGAACGGCATAGCCACGCCGATGAACCTCAGATAACATATGCACGAGATCACCTGCTGGTAGTCGTCCACCGTGCAGTACTTGCTGGGCACCTCTCGCGGAAACTGCTCGGAGCCCTCATCATCCGCCTGAGCACGCGCGCGCGTGCACGCCGCCATCAGCACCACCGTCACAAACAGCACACTCGAACGCATGGCAAGCGCAGAGAAAACAGAACGCAGCACACACAGAGCAGAGCACACAAAAACACCAGCACGAGCCGCGGCGCCGAGCACAACCACTCACTCCTTTACCCCCCCCCCAACCGCGAGCGCGCGCGCGGCGCTCTTTTAAGTCAGCGCGCAGCACCCGCGCCCCGCGCTAAATATAGCCGCGCGCAGCGCGCGCAGCGCGCACGCGCGCCGCGCGCGCGTCACGCGCCGTGCAGCGCGCGAGCGGCGCGCTGTCAGCGCGCGCAAATGCCCGCGCGTGTGCGCGCTCCGCTAGCGCGCCGCTAGCGCTAGCGCGCGCCCGTGTGCACGTAGCGCATCCACGCGTCGATGGCGTAGCCCATGCGCTCCAGCGCCAGCTTGACCGTGCGCGTGGCCGCCGCCACGTTCACCCACACGTCCACCGCCTTCACCGCCGTGCACGGGTTGAGCATGTGCGGCTGCAGCCGTCCGCACTTCTGCTCGTACCACTCCTCGCTCTTGTTCGGGTGTCGCTGGCTCTGCAGCTCGTAGTACCAGATCTTGCACGACTCCGACAGCAGGTTGAACGCGTAGTCCGTGTACCCCACCGGCATCACCTCGATCAGCGCGCTGTGTCGCGGCATGTATATCTGCCCCATCGACTGCGACCCGTGCGGCGTCAGCACCACGCCCGCGCGCGAGAACACGCGCACGTACTGCTCCGCCGTTTGCACCTCCTTGGTGCTCACCACCTCCACCTGCACGCCCTTCGGCTCGAACTCGCTCTTCAGCGCGTCCACCAACTGCTGCAGGTTGCCCAGCCGTCGCGTCACGTGTCGCTGCAGGATTATGATGCGCTTCGGCGGCTGTGGGTAGTAGATGTGCCCGAGCCGTTTCATCGCGTTCGGCTCGATGCCGTAAAACTCGTGCGCGCGCTGCCGCAGCGAACGACAAACTCTCTCGTGCGCTCCGTTTCCGATCTTGGCGCCCACCGTCAGCCGCGCCGTGCACACCAGGTCATGCGTGGAAGCGTTCAGTTGGTCGCGGTGAAAAACGAGCTTGTCGTCCTGCAGTAGGTCTGGGTAAGCGTCGAACAGGCGCTGCGTCACTCGCTTTTGCGCAGAGCTTTGTTTCATTTCGAGTTGTGTGTTGTTAGGGTACAGATTAGACAGGTTTCTTTGAAGGATCAGAGCATAGTTCAAGCGGTTCACGTCGCGCGAGGTTTGTCGCTCAAAATCTTTGGTGCCTTGCGGCAGGTACAGATGCGTGGCGCGCGGCTCGAAAACGGGCGGCGTGAGGTTTAGCGGAAAGTTGTGCGCGGGAGAAGGAGTGAGGCTGAGCGATTGCTGCCACAAGGAAAGGTCAAGCATCCAGATGATATCCTTCACAAGATGGTTGTTATGGTTGTTATCAAAGTAGTCAAGATCGGAAAGCCATATGGACGGAATCCACTTGATACGCGTTCGTTGCATATCAGCAAGCTCATCAGAAGAATTCAAGTCATCAAAGCGCGACGACAACAACGACTGCGTGGTGCGGTATCTGGCGTCCAAACAAGAGCGCTGGGGCGCCACGGTGTCATTGAGTATGGGCCAGTGTCGCGACGAGAAGTAACGGGGGTCTGAAGACTGATGTCTCAACGAGCACCATCGATCGTTGCGCACTGTTTGTTGGTCAGTTTGAAGGTCATCCACAAAGTACACCAGCGGTCTTCCGAACTGCCGCTGAGACGATACGTTGATACATGCAAAGCCCTCAAACGCGCACGTTTGCGCGCCGGCGTCAAACTCGCGACAGGCGGTGCGACGCGTCTGCACGAGGTTTTGGAGATGATGCTTTCTCAGATGCTGCACCCACGACAGCGGGTGACGGAGCGCGCGCTCCGTCTCTCGGAAGTGCGCGGTGAGATGCGCAAGCGGGTCGTGCTGCTCGAGCAGCAGCTGCTCAGCGTCGCGCTGGTCGCTATGCCCCTCCGACGGCAGCGCAAACGCAGACACCGGCTGGACGGGGGACGACTTGCAGAGCGGATCGTCGGGATCGTCTTGCTGACAGATGTGCGAGTGAAGGCGCAGCTGAAGCGCGCTGAGAGAGGAGGTGACGTACACCAGCGACGCAGTGAGCACGACGATGAGCGCGCACAGCGACACGGAGAGGAACGGCGAACGAAGGGCAGACTGTTTGAGGTTGAGTGGGAGCGCCATTGCGAGCGGCGGCGGCTGTGGGACTGCGCCGCCTGTGGGACTGCGCCGCCTGTCGCTCGGGCGCGGACGAGGGCGCGGCGGCGGGAGGAGTGCTGAGTGTTGCGCCGACGGGCCGCGCGCGGAAAGCGCGCGAATAACAACGCTGTTGCGTGTAGCGAATCGCTACTAGCGATGGCTCGCGAGAGGAGGGGCAAAGCATCAGCAACCGTGTGAACGCTCCCGCGAAACTGCTCCGCTAAATTGCGCCGACAAGCGCGCCGTTTACCAGCGATGAGTCCTGCGGGTCCATGGCGCAGTGGTAGCGCGTCCGTTTTGCATACGGAAGGTCGGGGGTTCAATCCCCCCTGGATCCACTCTTTCGTTTTTTGCGCGTTGGCGCCGGCTGTTTACAGAGCGTGCTCTCTCTCTGCATGCGATGCATCAACAACGACGCGCTTCCCGTACCCGACAACTGCTCCTTCTTCGTCACCAGTTCTCTGTCATCCATTCTCTTTTCCCACCATCTCCCCCTCCCGTCTTTGCCCCCTCCTCTCGACCGTTTTCCATAAACAAACTGTCCCTCCCCGCACCCTACCGTCCCACCCGTTACCATGGGCTCCCACAGCGAGCGCATGCTCTTCTGCCGTCCAAATCCCCGCCGCCCACCATGAATTGCTTGCTCATCGTGCTCAGCTCCCTTCTCTTCGCCTTTCCATCTCACTCAGCTCGCTTACAACAGCCCTTCGACTACAAATCCACGCCACGTCTCTCTCGGTTCGTTAACCGAACCCATTCCATCTCCACTCAGTCCCCATTAGCCTCCGCCATTAGAACCTCCCCCACCGCCACAGCCTCCCATCTCGCCCTCTACGACCTCCTGTCCACCATCCTCGCCGCCGTCGACAAGCGCGTCATTCAACAACACCCGCTCGCTTGCAACATTCGCGCCGAACCATGGATACCAGCTTCCATTGATTCTTCTGTCGTGCTTCAGATCTTTCGTCCGGACAGAGTCTGTCAGAGTAGTATTGACGTATTGGCTGCTGTACAACAGCGCCAATTACATCCTTCCCTTCTTCGAGATCCTGTCAATGTGCTACAAAACGCAGCAAAACAAGCTCAGCTCACTGCGCAGCGCGTCCTACCCTCTCTTCTTACCGCCCAAAACCTGTCGCTGTTTCAGTCGTACCACGCCCTATCGTCGTGGACTTATCTGCAAGATGCCCAACAATGTCGCCTGGAAAACACCATGGCATATCGTGTCAACGGTACGCTGTACGTGCACGTCGCCGTCACCAATCATCCCGTACAAAACTTCGTGCCGGACCGCGAGAGAGCCCTCATCTCCGAGTTCGTGGACCGGAGGTTTCGAACCTTACCACTTGTGCATCCGCGTTGGAATGATTCTCAGTTGGAGCGATCATCCACCATTGTGCGTCAGAGTGAAGGAAGGGCCGAGTTTGCCAGCGTGAGAATGCCCCCCGAAGAAAACCCAGCGCTCACCAATGCGCTGCGACATAACCAAGTGGTCATTGATCTTGCTAGTGATACCATTGTGCCCAGTAATATCGCCATCCTCGCGTTACCAATGGTGATGACACTTATTCCGGTCGCGTTCGTCGCAGAGTTGAGTACGTTGACAACTCTGTTATATATCGTATTTACCGATTTGTTGTCCACCTTGCCGTTTGTCATCAAGGGCTTTGAACTGTACAACTCTGCGCGTATAAATAGAAATGAGATGGTAGCGTATCATATCGGCACCAGAGAGAATGGAAAGGTCGAATTGTGGGTCGCGAGATGCACTGGTTCTGAAGGCTTCCGAAAGGTTGGCATAGCATTTCTCATCATCGCCATGTGTGTCACTGCGCTGGGCTTCACACTTGAGATTTATGCATGGATTAAGATGAGAGCCACGAGGCTGCAAGCCAGCAAAACGAACCATCATGCAGAGTATTATCCGTTCGCGCCTCCGCGTCGCCAAGGGCCGTTTGGCGAATTGCTCCATGACACGGGTTTGTTTGCACGGAATGATAGGTATGAGATGGTGGGCTACGACATGGATATGGATATGCATGGATTAGGAACTCGAAGAAGGCGGTGAACTGTGTTGTTCCCTTTCCGGATTTGGGCAACATCCCGATAATTCTCGATACCGACCAACCTTGCGAGACTTGTGTGCTGTGCGTGGAAATATCTTGTGCATCTATAATATGTAATACACGGGTATCCACTATAGTATCCACAAAAGTTGCACCTTTACAACATGTTGCTGTGACCGTCTTGTGAGTCACAAGTTGTGATCGGCTTCAAAGTTCGTCGTGGAACGGGCGAAAATCAGAGATCTCGTTGTTTCACAGCCCTATCCACTAGCTCTATCCTAGAAGTTGGTCTTGTTTGATCCTCGCTTAATGGATGGGATCACAACGGTCAACACCGTTTCCCGCCGTATCAATTGGGCACTTCAATTTCGAGGAGGTATCTGAGCATTTGGATATCGCCAGCAGTTGCTTTGTCACGACATCGCGCGACTGTTGTGGCCCGACATAAGGCGTGTTAAACGCGGTGGAACCAAATCTCTTCGCCTTATCCGCGCTAACGTGTAAGTTACTCTTTTAACACGAAACGAAGTTCCACGAGAAGAGCACCGTGACACACATGATGTGTGACTAATGTTAGTGTGTTGTCGAACACTTCATTTGGGAGCCGTCAGGGCAGAACTCGAGAGTGTGTTCCGCCGGATCTGTGTGTCTCATGACAAGCAATAACAAGCGTCGCGATGAAATTTCTTCGGGGAGCCAAAATGTCCTTGCGCAATAGTCGTGTGTGCCGAGAATGAAAACCGCCTCCTCATGGCTGTGCAGTGTAGGTAATTGGTAAACACCTTATACTTGTCCAACACTGCTTTTGAATCTAGGCCCAAGTACTGGGAATAAGACAACATGGCGTGTATAAAGCTTCCCGCACAAACAGTTATAGGGGCGGTGTCATCAATTGGCGCTTTTGGAAATCACCTAATCACCAACAAGCCTTGAAAGTGCCTTAATCGCGTCTGGATGCCCTGTCTCATCTACAGATTCTGTGTAAAGCTTTATGGCCATAGTAACATCAGCCTTAACTCCTTTCGTCCCTTTCGCCAGTAATGCCGCCAAACATCTCTTCGCCTCGTCGTTGCCACGTTCAATCGCCAGCTTGTATAGCCTGACAGCTCGTTTCGGGTTTGGCGGGCTAGAACTGATTCCTTTCTGCAATAGTTTCGCCAATTCCACAATTGCAGAGGTGCCTGCCTTGAAGGTCGGACACTGCTTACACGCCACTTCCAGCAGTTTAGCAGCCCTCGTCTCATCTTTGGGTATACACCCGGTTCCGTCCTTGAGTAACAACGCCAGGTTAAATATAGCCGGAGGATATTTCTTCGCTGCGGCATTTTCGTACAACTCCAACGCTTTTGCTTGGTCCGCAGGTACGCCCTCTGCGCCGAGTTCTAATATAACAGCAAGATTTGTCAAAGCGCGGCTATCAGCTTTCTCCGCAATAATATCTTCGTACAGCTGCACCGCTCGTGGCGCATTTGCGGGGATATCCGTGGTGCCCTTGGTTAGCAATGCTGCTAAATGAATCCTGGCATCGATTGCATCTGTTTGTTTAGCAGCCTCTTCGAATAATTGTAACGCACGAGCAGGATTCCGAGGAACATCGCCTCTGCCGCGGAGTAACAAGTTGCCAAGATTTATCATTGCGCTAACTGATTTGCTGTTGTCCAGCACTTCTTCGTATAGGGTGACGGCCTGAAGAGGATCGGCTGGTACGTTTTCGGCGCCCACTTCCAAGATGGCAGCAAGGGCTTCCTTGGCGTCCATACTGTTCATCTCGATGGCCTTCTTGTACCATTTCACGGCACGCTTCGGGTCGGACGGTACTCCAACGCCACCCTCGAATAGCGCGCTGGCCAAGTCGACCATCGATTCCATGTCTTTTCCTTTGCGGATAGCTCTCTTGAAGAGTTTTAGAGCACGGGGAGCGTCGACGGGTGTGTCATGGTCTCCAGACCATAGCAAGCCGGCAAGATTATACATGGAAACGATATTTTCATGCTGGGCTATGGCCCGCTCGTACAACTGAATCGCTCTACGAATGTTGCGAGGAACCTGCTTGGTGCCCCTTTCGAACAAGTACGCCAGGTTGTTTGTGGCACTTCCATCCCTTCGTAGACGCATAGCATTCTCATACAACTCCTGCGAACGCTTCGGATTGGGCGGAATTTCGCCGTATCCAAAGTCGTACAGCATGGCAAGCTCGAACATGGCGCGTGGAGAGCGGTACTGGGAAGCACGTTCAAGGAGCTGTACCGCACGATTGGTATCACGCTGCACGCCTTCGGCACCGTCCAGTAGGAGAAGCGCCAGCTCCACCATAGCGTTCTGATCAGCAAATCGCTTGATGTTTCGTTCATATATCTCAGCCGTGTCTCTGGGCGTCAATTCGCGACGCGGCGGTGGCATGATTGGCGAAGCAGCCCGCACGTGGCATGTATATTATCGATAAATACGTCAGTTAGGGATCAATGGCGCGAGCCGAACGTCGACTGGGGAGTGTGGGGAGACACGGCTTTTGGACGATGAAGAAAGAGCGGCGCCGGGAGTTCGCCAGGGACGGTGGAGCGTGTGCCGCAGAGTGTGATGGCGGTGGAGGGTGCGGGGGAGGGTGCGGGGGAAGCAATGGACTATGGTGGGTTAGGCGCGATGCAGAGAAGATGGCGCACGTGGGGTTGCCCCGGCAGCGGCGGTGGCACAGTCTCGTGGTCTGATGGAATTAGAGCGTGTATCAGATGCGCTAGCGTGGCTGGCTAGCAGTGACTTGCCTACGGTTCAATGCCGCAAATTCGTTAGAATTAACGGCCACGGTTGCCGTCGTACCCCTGTACTTATGATAGATACGCGCAGTCTCGGTCAGTGCTCAATGAACATGCGTTGCTGCCACCCTTGTAGAAACCCTTGTGAATTTTAGTTCATGTTTAGTACACATGAGCGAAGTCGCGGCAAGCCGCGACGAGAAAAGCCATATGTAGTGATACCAAGTTCTCAAGCAAAGTGTTTCTCGTCTGACCGACCTCGTCATAACTTTGGCCGCAGTTGACTTCATCCCATACAATGAGTGCAGAAGCCGCAACTGCGCTCCTAACCTGTACAAGCGGCGACAAGAGACAAAACGTTGCACCACGTCGGCGTCATACCATCGACGAATCCCTTCCCGAATCGCGCTCATTGACCTCTTGATCATACCCATACGAGTACTCATCGGACCCGCTATCCCGTGCAGCACGTTCGGCACTGGACATGCCGTCCCTTCCAACCCCAACAGTGAAGCCAAGACCTTCATCACCGTCCCCTCTATTTAAGAAACTAAACATTCTCTTCAACCGACTCAAGAACCAGTTACCTTCCTCCTGTATTGTCTCCCCGATGTTCTTCTCTTCCGAAAAGTAGGCTTCGTCTCTGGGGATGATGTCACCATCCATCAAATCGCTGTCCATACTCGGCATCATTTTCACCGTCACAACCGGTGCAGTCTGAGAAGAATTACGCGACCTCCATTTCCACCATCGTTTCTCGTCTGGCGTGTTCGATTCGTTGGAAGACGGTCTTGTCTCCGTGTCAGATTCCGCGCCAATGTCATCGGCGTCAATAGAGTACCGCCTCTCCAACCCATCCATGTCAGTCCCGCTGCCCAACAAACTCAACTTGGTGCTATCAAACGCCGCTCTACCAAATGGTCCTTCGGCAGCCGAACCGTCTTTTCTTCGTCTCCTTCTCATCAGGCCGGAGGCAAATACTTCCAGAAAGACACCAAGCACAATGGCACACACAGCAATCACCACAAACGACACCCCCACCGCATGGAATTTATCCTCGCCCTTACAAGAAGCAGACCAAACCTCAATCTCCCCAAAAGTACCATTCCCCATGTAAAACGCAACCGTTTCAAGTCGTTCATTATCAACCGCTCGAATAAGTTCGACACCCTTGACAAGAAACGGCAGCGTAGAAAACACATCGGTGAAAACGATATACGCAAGCATCGCCGGTGTGCTCAATTCCGCCAGAAACGCAACAGGAATTAGGTTCATCGTTAGCGGCAGAGCAAGAATGGCAATGTTACTCGCTGCAATGGCGTCTTCTGCAAGGTCTATGGCCACAGAATTCTGTCTCAAAGCCTCGTTAATGGCTGGATTGTCTTCCATGAACATGGTACCATGTGAAGCTAAACCAAGCCTGCCATTCCATTTCTCCAATAAAGTTGATGATTCTTCCCATTCGCCACGTTCGTCCAGCTCAGGACCTTTACGTTCCAGCTTAGGCTGTGTCATCCTCAACGAGTCCTGAAAGTCGTCTCGGACCCATTCCTGGAAAAATTGACGATCATAATCCAAAACAAAGTTATCGACTGGGCGATTGGTGACGGAGACTCGCAAGTACAACCTTGAATTCGCTCGGTATGCAGAAACAGTCTGCAAGTCACACTGCTGCGAAATGAGACGAAGGTCCCAACCAGTTTGAGGGAAAACAGTTCGCGTCCAATTCGCCAATCCTTGACGCCACGGGGACTGCCTACTCCTTTCGACCGCAGGCTGCATAGAAAAAACAGCGTCTCGGAGCATCTCTCTCACTCCTTGTGTAAGAGAAGAGTCAAAGTCATCTTTAGCTTCATCTTTGGAGAAGTCAAGTCGCGACGGACATGACTCATCAACGCCTTCTTTGGCTTCAATAACCTGGCGCTTCTGGGCACCGTCAGGCATAAACTCGACCCAATTCAACTCGCGATGTAGATTGCATGCAGACTCATCATTGCTGCTGCGACGTTTATCCATTATCTCCACAAGGCGCTCGAGAAACGTGAAAACGCGTGTCATCTTTTGCGCTTCCTGCCTGTTGTTGCGATAGTACTCCGCGACTGGGGCCGAGGTGGACATCGAGAAATAGCGAGGGTTGTCCCATAGCGGAAATTCGGTGAACACACGAGTTACACACTCATTGTCTTCGGATTGCGCCGACACAAGGGAAGGAAGAAGAAGAACAGCGGCAAAGCACAGCGATAAAAACGAGAACGAGTGGCGCGAACGACGCGTTGACAGAGTCTTGATGCGCATGGTAGCTCTCGTGTCACATACTTCTGCACGTAGCGGCGGGAACGAGAAGTTAATAGAAGAAACCGTGTTGGTCAGGCTTGCACGAGCTGGCTACAAAGCAAAAGTGCCTTGAAGAAGATAAGGTCTTTCGCACATAGACCAGAGCGACACGCACCTCCGCCGTACGGACGAGTGCGGTGGGTTTTACGAAACGCGCTGAGCGCTGGGCGCACACCGCGCACGTGCACCAATTTCTCCCGACTGTGCAAAATCGGCCGAGATGTAGCGGTGTGGCACAGATTTTGGGCAGCAAAGACTCGTTGTCATGCATGCGTGGCGTATAGCGTCCCAACGATGACTTTCAGTCCCAGCGAGTGAAAGGGGTTCGTTCTGCAAGTCCGTGTTGGCCTGTTCGCGTTCTGTTTGATTGTGCAAGCGCAAGGGTGAGCAAGTAAGCTTTCCCGCAGTTTATCGGTCTGCAGTACAATGTTTTCAGCCGATGGTGGGAGCCGCATCCTCGTTCGTCATCGCTGCGCTCATGCGTCTGTATCTACGTACTGCAGTGGCGTACTTCATGGACAAAGGGTTACAGGGATAGCAGTGTACGTCTTTTCGCGTGCATACTTGCTTCCCACGCCCATCTTGCAGCGCATCATCCGTAGCTCTTTCACTGCCCATACCTTTTGATACCTTTCGGAGTTGCAAACGTAAAGTTTCTTCTCCCGCTTCTTCACTACGTTCATCAGCTTGGTCGTTGAGCGGAGACGATGACAAGGCTGCAACGTGCCAGTATCGCCTGTATTATACAAGCGATATCTACTGGCACGTTGCAGCAGAATGCCTCTGTCATAGCAAAGCATTCGAAGCAAACTGAGATCATCAATGATTTTTATCATTCTAAAGATTGTCGTTGAATAAATGCTCTAGTTGAGGCCGCTCTCCAAGCCTTCTAGTAGCTCCACGATCACCATCTTGTACCAAGGTGAGTCCATCATTCGCCTCCCGTTGCATCCCAATTCGTTTCCGTCGTCGCACAGTTAT
Source organism: Gracilaria caudata (assembly GCA_030374735.1). NCBI lineage: Eukaryota > Rhodophyta > Florideophyceae > Gracilariales > Gracilariaceae > Gracilaria > Gracilaria caudata. Next base: position 22,220 of record JASCIV010000117.1, read on the forward strand.
CGCATACAGCCCAGCAAACACAAGTGCCACCAACGCCGATCCAACGCAGATGCTGGCAATTGAACCCAGATTAAGCGATTCTCCCCCTTCTTTCTCGTCACTCTTTTTCGACCTCTTTGAATCTTGCACAGCCAACATTTCGTTTGTTGTAATCGAGCCATTGTCAAGTATATATATTTTCACGGGCTTTGACATCCCATCTTCCGATCTCCATTTATATTCGGCCGGTATACCAAAGCTTCCCAGCAAAACTTCCCCACTTCCATCATCTCTGTTTCTCACTCCAGCATATACAATATTTCCATCACTGTCCAAGTCAAACGTTGTAATCTTGTCGCAGTGAAGTCCATCAAGACTGTTCGCAACGTGAGAACCGACGGACTTCATGTTGCGGACATCATACACCCATAATGCTGGTACGGAGTGTTTCTTACTGCTCTCCTTGACTTTCACCGCCTTCGCTCCTGAATTCCCCAGCACCAACGCGAATCCAGCTTCATTTACTACCACGTCCCTCACAACGTCATCACCACCCCTGTCAAAGCTGAACATCCTCTCCGTCCATTGCCTCGGTCTCGTCTTATTCGAGACAATCCGCAGCGCAAAGTTCGGCACCATGGAGTCAGTAGTTGAATGTGATAAGGCTTTCGTGAACGAGACAAGCAGCTTCCCAGATCTTCTGTCATGAGCCAGACCATAATAGCCATCTGCATCGACTATCTGATCACCAACATTTAATACTCGCTCAATTGTACCATAGTCACGGAGCTGTGCGGATATAACAACACCCATATTGCGCCTATCATTCTCTTTGGTGTGCAAGACAACATAAAGGGAAGAAGTCTCTTCTACAACCAAGAGCCTCTGAGGCCAAGAAAAAGGCCAAACAGACCGGGTTTCCAATTGGGTCTTGCTCTCAACATGACCTGTAGTATGATGCAACCGAGCTAGGAAAAATTCTTGGTCTCTCACCGCTCTGTTTCCGTTCAAGAACAGTGACCCATTTGTCCTACCAGCGATAATGATCCCCCCGCGCCTGGAAACAGCCACATGTTCGATTTGCGTTTCTGTAGCTTGCATGCCATACTGTTTCGACCATAATCTTTTCCCTGTAAACGAATTGTAAACGACAATGAATCCATCTTTTATACCACGAGATAGTTTGGCTCCTTCAGTTTGTCTACCAAGGGTCACGTTCCCTTTGGTATAACCAGTTACATATATCGTTCTTCCAAAGAAATATATCGAAGTTGCGATGTCCAGATATGCCGATCCTGTCCTCGTAAGCCATATCATTATCCCAGAGCGACTGAACTTTGCAATAAAAATACTATCCGCACTCACATTATCACCGTCGGCCTTGCCGAAGGAACCGTCGGTGTTACCCACCACGAACGTATTCCCACGATCATCTGTGGTCAGTGATACGGCTGAGGTGTATCCCTCCGACGACAGACCGACTCGGAAGGCACGAAATTCAGATTCAGTTGATGGCAATGCTTGAGAGAAGCAGAAGAGAACACTTATCGAAATGATCAGATGCAAACAAAGCACTTCAAGGACCCTCATCGTCTAAGAAGAAGCGGGGGCCCGTGATAAACAAGGCCCAATAGAGGAAATGTGACTGCTGCTTTTTCATCGAAGAATCCAAAACGGAACTTGACACTTCCAAAGAATCACACCCTGAGAAGGAAAACTTCACCATGTAAAGTTGCATTCCATATTGGCCAAATTCTTTCTTCGCATTATTCAAGACCCGCGAGAGGTAGGAGATCTTAGCCGGGTGATATGATGGAAGGTACTGATTGAGGCAAGTGCGAGAACTGTATGTTTCTACAGGAGGAGAGATATATCTCTTTGAGGAAATTGCCCACATTAGTACAAGGGCGAACTGTTCCTCAAATTGTACCAAGTATGATGCTGGACGCATAGAAACGTCGTTCTTACTCCGTTACAAATCCTGTCTCTCTCCACAGTAATATTGTCCCTAGTGCTGGCCGCTTGCAGGCTACCTGTGCGATATGTGTAAGGAGAAAGACACAGACTTTGCCCCTCATGTTCTGATCGTCATAGCGAAGCCTAACTTTCGAGCTTCTTAACTCTAATCCATTCGAAACGTAGGTGAACTTCGGTAGGTCAGAACACTGTTTGTCGCAGCAAGCAATGACTACTCTTATAACTCTGGTTTAAGTTTCCCTTTTATAACACCTCGGTAGAATTGGACTCCCGCCAATGCAGAACACTCCCTTTCAAAGTGGTAGAAACTCGAGAGTACTTGGACGAAAAACAAGCACACAGTCATTCCAGTTGGCCAGATATATCATCTCCCGACACCGTCTTCATTTATGGCGAACTGCTGATAGTCTCTTTCTGCATGACACCGTGTATATACAATACTCCTCTCCACTGCAGTTCTCGAATTTGCTAGATGCTCATGAAACATTACTTGTTACCAATGCCTCGAAGATTGCTGGTAACTGCGCTGCCAAAATGTTAATCGTGTTCGTGACATTGGCTTCTTGCTGTTGTTGATCAACGATAGTAATCCCGTCAATTCCGACCAAGGGTTCAACTATCACTCTCATGTTTCGCTCGAAATCGGCAATCATCTGATTGATCAAGTACGGCTCATTTTCATGGTCTCTCCATATCTGGAGCTGGCGCTCAAGGAGATCCATTTCCGCCATTCCTTCCGCTCGTATCGTCTGTGCCTTCATAATATCGATTTCTGCATCGGCCAAGCCTTCCAATCGTATAGCCCGAGCTTCAGCCAACCCTTTCTCTCGGATTTCTGCGGCCTCTACTGTAGCTTCCGCAAATCCCTTCTTCCTCACTTGCTCTGCCTCCGCCTCAGCATTTGCTCTTGCTATTTCTATTTCCTTCTCTGCTCGTGCCCGTGCTTTAGCCACGCTTCGGTCGCATTTAATAATTCGTTTATAGTACTTCGCATCTGCCTCTACTTCAACAGTCTTCTCCATTGTAAGTCTTTGTTTCTGAACTTTGCGACGCAGTACCACCAATTCAGCAGCTATTTCTGCTGCTTTCGCATATTTCTTTTTGACTAGCAATTCGGCTTCCCTTTCAGCTGTAGTGATAGCGAATGCCTTCTCTCGAGCTGCCCTGGCACGATCAACGTTTGCTTTTGCTTTAGCATCAGTAATAGCCTTCTCTTTGTGTGAAAACATCGCACGTATGCGTTCTTTGTTCTGATTCACATGGGCTGCTACCTGCCTTTTCATTTCGTTCAAGTTAGCTCGACTTCGATGCTGTGCTTCACTTTCAACCTTTTCTCTTTGCACACGGGCGTTTTCTAATGCTCCCAGCGCGTCAATGTAGCCTTCATCATCTGTGACTGTTACAACCGTGTACGAAACGATAGCTAATCCCATATTACGTAAATCATGACGGCAGTGTTCAATGACCCTTTCACAAAACAAATCCCGATTATGAATGAGTTGCTCAACGGTCAGAGTGCCTATGATCGCTCTCTGATGGCCAGCAATCGTTTGCTTGATTGTGTAATCAATATCTTGCGAGCTCTTGCCAAGAAAATGTTGTGCAGCCAACAAAATGGCGGCTTCGTCTGTGTATAACGCTGAATCAGCTCGCCTTCCGGGTAGGTTGCTTGGAGCATTTTCCCATTCTGGGTTCCAACCTTGAATCTTTACCTGACAACAGCTGAGGACATTTACTTGCGCTCCCGTCGAAGAGATACCACGGCGCGTTTCGATGTTGATGGTGCGAAGCTCGAGATTCAAGAAGTCTATCCTTTCAAGACCTGGGAAGTATGTGACAGTTCCACCAATCTGTATTCTGAGTCTATTTGCTCCAAAAGTCTTTAGAATCGCAGTGTTAGGCCCGGCAGTCCTGACAATTCCACGGAAATTGAGCATTGCTTTTGCGCGTTCAACTCCCGAGAGATACACGAAGAACTAGTACGAAGCTCTGTGAGAAATGCGCTTTCGTTCCGAGGCCAGAATCAAGTGGAAAGGGCCTGCCTCTCGGCGGGCTTTGCGTCAAAAAGTTCTTGAGTGATGAACGGTGATATGAGATTGTTGAGGTGGAGGTGGTGCACCACTTCTAGTACCTTTCTCCGTTTCGTAATTTCCTCTGCGGCCAATACCGTTTGAGAAAACTAACAGGTACAACGAGGCTGCTAGGGCTCATGGGAACCGCCGTTGTTTGAGCAGCTTTACAGTATCTACTGGCCCTCTTTGAGTAAACTCATTACAGTATCAGAAGGGGAGACTGCATCATCATGACCTACCTGCTCTCTCCGAAGGTATGTACTTGCACGGTCTGCTTACCGGATGAAGACATATGCAGGCCCGCGGCCAGCTTATGGTCCTCTCGTAAGTTAGGCCGAGACAAGAATTCACCTTATTTCATTGTAGTGATCAACCACGCCGTGCTGTCAACATTAAGACCATCAGCTAACATTATATGAGAGGTCAGTTTGCTATCGACAGTGGGACCCAAACGACTAGTACCTATGCAGCAGAAGCTTGATGATTTACTGCGTATGAGTATCAGAAGCCATTAACCCCATCCAGTGACAAGTCGCTTTCACCTCGAGTTCTGTTGAACATGTGAGCTGACACCAGTTCTGCTCATCTGGCCAAAACAAAGCACCAGCATTGTGCTAACGCATTTTGGTGCTTGCAGGTTGGAACTTTGGGATGATGAACAGAATTTCCACCCCGCCTGTACCCGTGCGTCGCCTCTCAAGTAATCAATCACTCCTAAGCGGGTGAATTAGTTTAAGGTTCGAGTTCCACTTCCAAGTACTCTCTGACGAGATAATACCCGTGTATATCCCTGCAATTATGCCGGTGCTTTTCTCATCAATGCCTGGCCTGAAGGAATTTCACTTCCTCTCAAATTCGTGGCTGATGGCTGCACTCATTCAATGAAACAAGCTGGTTCTGTTTTGGTACTCACAATTCATGTGGGTGCTGATTACTACGAAGGGTAATAGTTGAATCGCCCGCGGCATTCTGTCCGCAAAAGTCAACACATCTTTATTTCACTCCTCAACTTCTGCTCCATTCGCCTTTACGTAAACAGGCATACTACACGTAGCGAGTCTAGCGACACTAGCGCATATGCGCACCACACCCCTAGAAGACAAGGGACAATCCCTTTCTTTGTTTTGGTAAACTGTACAGTAGTAGAATTTCAAATGATGTTTTCTTCCAGGAGGAAGGCCAAGACTTATTTGGTTGGTCTGATCAAGTTTCGCACAGAACTTTTTAGCCGATGGCAATCTCTAAACATCTCGCGTCGCGAGGAGTACCTAAAGCGGCATACAAGCAACGTGATCTGGGCCCATTTTGACGTTTGTCCCGCAGCCGCTCCGTAGCTTCTCAAAAGAAGATGCCACAGGATGAAGTGACGGCAAACTGCGTGAGTGTCACCTCCTTCTGATAATCCCTTTGGACGTCCTAAAACTCATAGCAGTATCCCAAAAGGTCTAAGTTCTACAATAAGTCCATGGTGATTGCTTTTGCGTGCATCCACTCAGCTTCGTCTTCACTAGTAACCAATTCATAGCGACCAGTGACGCAAAGTCCTTCGCTTGAAACCTCAAAAGGGCATTTGAACATTTTCTCCAATGCATCTTCGTGTTTCTCCCAGCAATCATCTGCAAAGTAAAGGTGCCCAATGTCGTCATCTTTTCGGGTGAATTGGAATACCTTGAAAGGAAGGTGTAGTTTCTGCAAGGACTTGAGCCTCAATAGAAAACCTGTGTCAGGAAAAATCTCGAACGGTGTGTTACTGCGCACACATTCGGTAAGAAAATTTCTCAGGTCTCTGATTCTGCCCACGTCGGAACAATCGGAACTTTTCGATAGCGTCTTCTAACCACATAAATCTCGTTACAATACCAGCATCGGGGGAATAACGAAAGTTAAATGTAATGAATTGCTGCAGGCTTACGAACCAAATCTTCTTAGTTTCCCGTCCGCCAATTGTCTTGCCTTCAACATCTGCACCAGCTTCAAAGAAAAAAGTTTTCGCCCTTACATTAATACCCCTTAAACACCAGTAGTACTTTGAGGGTTCTTCATACACTAGCTTGTATTCGTTACCCAAGTAAACACGCTCGTTTGGATATAATTCTCATCGTCTGAAATCTCTTCCCATTCTTCCGACCCCATTGTGAACACCGGTCTATCGTAAGACCAAAAGCTGTCCCAGTTGAACAACGAACTATCGTCAGACCCAAAGCTAACCGAGTTGGTTTTCACATTGCCAAGGAGTACGCCATGGCTTCCGACTGCCCCGTGAAGCTGGAGAAACTCGGGTGACAATTTGAGAGCATATACCCATCCAAGACGTATAAAGACTTTGCTGAAAAGAGCATCCGGTTCTGTTTGGTACGTATCAACCTCCTCATGCTTGCTACCCTGTTCTTCTTCGGTCTCGTTAATAATTAAGGGATTTCCTTGTCCCTTAAACTCTGTAATAAAGCAGTTGTTGAAAGAGCGGACAAGAGCACCTTTAAGAAACCGTGAAGTGTTGATTGGCTCGGAACCAATATAAACAAAAGGATTGAGAATCCGAGAGCACTCAAACGGGCCGGTTCTATCATAACCATAACAGAATTGTGTCCATACTCAATGACCATACATGTTGAGCTCTCACGCGGCATTTTCGAGTGAGGACAAAGTTGAACACAGATACGATGAACTCGAAATTGTTCTGTACTATCCCAAAAAGGAAATTCTTCTGCGCCAGTCAGTGTAGAAAGCAGGATCAGATCTTTTTCATCCAACAGTATGTCGTTCTCCAATGCGATTAGTTGCATGAAGAGTAAGAACATTTGTCCAGTGTGGAACCTTCGTATCGGCGGCGAACCATTCAAAGGATAACCTCTCATCCATCTTAGAGGAATCACACGCCGACTAACTTCGCTCACCAGCACCTTACTTTCAAGAAGACCCAAATGCTGATGAAGCCGCTCAATGTCTTCAGAAAGAATATCGGCAAGCACGGCTAGCACGTAATTCCTTCGTAGCAATTGCTGACAGCTTTCAAGTATAGCAGCTGCAGAAAACAACAACAGAATTCGGAAATCAGAATCCACAGGGTCCCAAACACTATCATCTCCATCAATGGCCCAGTACACCATGGCTGTTGCGTATCGCCGCCTAGCACGAAAATTTGGGTTACCCTCCATATCCACTGTTGCCGTATTTAGGGCATCATTCTTGACATGGCCCGATTCTTCTTCTTTACTTTGAAACTCGGCTTGATGCCCTTGAAGATGCTCTTCAAACCATTCCTCAAAGATGGAGGACTTAGCTCTGTGGATATGTGAAAGTTGATTTATCATTGTAGACACATAAAAAGTCATGGATTTGGTGAGTGGTTTGTGCAAAAGACTCTTCAACTTCTCCAAAACCTCCTTTCTTCCAACCTCATTACCCTCGTTCATATATTCTAAATCAGAAGTTGAGGGAGGCAGCTCGGAGAAATCTTTCTCGCTTTGAAAAACTTTAGCAATCGAAGAAAGTGCACCTGGCGGGTATATCATATCAGATGCTGGTTCCAATACTTTGATACCTTTTTTGCTAGGATTGGTTGTCTCGGAAAACCAGTAGCACCAACGGTCAGAAGTTTTACCAAGTTTGCCTGTGCTTCAGGTATGGTGAGTTGGGAGGGTAGAATGCGGCAGCCGTAGTACATGTCAAGGGGGTCATCACCCTGTGAGACCTTATGGAACCTAACCAGACTGGCTAATTGCTCCATGAATACTTGATTGGTTGGGAGCGGTTGAGATGCAAACCTTTGCTCAACTTCGCGTTTGGACATGACGGCGTTGGTTTTCTTTTGCAATGAATCCGTTTTCGTCAGAGTAGAATATTTTTCTTGGAATGCTTTGTCGGTTTCGAATGAAAGAGGATGCGATGGCCACCTTTGCCTTCTTGAGGTTCCCTCGGACATCCGCATTTCGTACTCTTGAGCCTAGTTTTCCCTTTTCGGTCTTTCTATCTTCGCCTTCTTCCTCCCGCAGCGACAATCTTCTAAAGGTTCGTGTGTACATTTCTCACTTCTTAAATCGACGTGCGACTTCTTTTCTTCTCTAGCTGTTCGTTTGCGAGACACATGGCGCGATGATGACGCTTCCATTGAGGGCTACGAAGTAGACCGTTCGAAAAATTTATGGGAAGAGGGAGAGAGAGAGGAAATCGACGATTGCCGGAACACGAAAACAGTGGCTAGCATTAGTCATATACAAAAGCTCGCGAAAGAAAGACCTTTGTGGGACCTAACCATCACCAACATGGCCAGTGCCGACCAGCTAGATACACTTCATCCATCGCCCAGTGGCGTCTCGGGAGCAAGCTCCGCGTGCTGCTCCTGACGTGGGCTACGTTAACAAGGATATCCCTCGTAAAATAGCGTGGGGCCTGAACGCCACGAGTGCTATGGATCGTTCATTGCAAGCATCGACATGTCTGAGTGCCATTTTCCTTGCTCCATTTGAATGGAAGACTCGAATACCATTCGCTCTCCCCGACATGCCGAGGAGAACGTCCAAACCCGAAAATGCATGGTTTCAAAAACGATTTGAAAAAAATCCTCTTTATCCACGAATCGGGGACCTCGATTGATAGGGTCACCTTCAGGCAATAATACAGTACGCGTTCCTTCTTCCTCCTGCTGCCTGGTACATCGGCCGACGATCTGCGACCTCTTGAGATCTGCTTCATGTAACAAAGGTACCTTCGGTAGATCTCACGATGATCGTAGTCTCCTTAGTAGGAATTTGATTTTCGTGTTCTGCAAGCCTGGCAAGCACCCTTGTACGGGACCATGGTCGCGGAAATTACTCTCACCTCGTCATTTCTGTGCGAAGACCAAGCCTACTTTCACATCGCCCCGGGTGGCTGAACTCTGGCCGCTGAAGCTTCAACATTTCTAGCGCAATCTGACACGAATTATCGAAGCATCATGTATGAGAAGCGCCGCTACTGAAAATTTCACGCGTTACAGCGCACCACGACCAGTGATGCATCTACTGATGATGAAGTCGTGTGGACGACCGCTGTTAAATGTTTCTACGAATGTATGTAATGTTATTCAGCACAGCAAGATTTGGTGCAGGAAATGTACGCGCGACACTTGAAGTAAGCTTTAACGCACTTTGACGTACTGGCCACCCCACTTGGTGTTCGGTTCTGGCAGCCACGCACGGCAGGGCACGCCAAACGCCAAAAATCCCGAAGAGCGCTTCAGAAGAGCTCTACAGCTAGCCGAGAATCTTACGGATAGTTGTTAGGGAGTGTTTAGCTCAGTGGGTGCACATGACGTTCTTGATAGTCGCACCAATTCTGCAAAGGAAGAGAATAGGCCAAAGCCTGAACGAGATAGAAGTTGAACAAAAGGTTTGGGGAGTGATGAATCTTCGCAAGGGTGGGAATCATTGATACAGACGAATGCTTCATAGAGTTTTTGAGTCGCTGTTCATTTCGTCGTCTACAAGGCGACACGCACGAAAAACAGAAGACAGGGTTTGGGCAATTGCAGATTTCTGAACTTGTATGTTGAATGCAACAGAAAGTCATGTAAGAAGCCGAAGAAGAAGATTTCTGATCGATATCACATGATATTTGACGATATGCGTTGCCTCAGTAATGTTAATAACATTCCACAGAAGTCTTCGTCACAGTGACTCGTTCAATATTGGCCGAGTAGCCGCAGTGGAAATGTTGAAGATTATATCGGTTTGGTTGATTTTCTTAAACGAGAGCTTGGTAGAACCGACTTTGTATGGAGCTCTGTTGGAGCACGCTCATGACGTGGAATGGAATGCAAACAAACACAAAAGTTTGTACCACTTGATAACAGGTTTTACAAGGAATTGCGACGCCTTTGATTCGACAGATGTTTATGAGTGTGGCGGGATTCTATCAACTTGAATTCTGTGATTTCACAAAGGAGGTACAGTAGCGTTCTAAACCTGACAGTACGAGTCGCAGCGAGTCGCAGCTGTGCGTGAGTCCGGCAGCGCAAAGCTTGTAATGTTACCTGATGGACACGAACTGAAGCTTTTGAATTCTGAACTCCTGCCGTTACTCTCCTCCACATACTGTTTGTGAAGATTGACGACAAGAGCGTGGCAGAGCAGTTTTTCGTGAGAAGAACGATCGAACGAACAATGCAAGGAAAAGCGGTTCGCCCCGAACGTTTGTCAACGCTTGCATTCGCACTTACAGTGTTTCGATCAAATCGTTGCAACCGTCGTTACTGAAGAAAGGGACGAATTTAGTGATTCGTAGTCGGGTAATTTACAAGGGTAATCGAAGCACAGTTGTCTTTGGTTGTTGAATAACGTATCTTTATATGCTGAACGGAGTGCTGCGGGCTCGTGTCCAAAGCTGAGCGTTGTGTGTGTGCTTGCTCTCAGCAAAGCATTCGGCGAAAGCTCGTTCTGAGAGTCTGCGCCATAACGCCGGTTGTGAGCGAATGGTTTAAGTTTCTTCCGAACGCGCCACCAGTGTTCAAAGGTTCAGAATACATCACACAGCATAACATTATGGTAGGCTTATGCGGTCAAATGTCGATATAAGAGCAGCAAGTCGACTGCGTTTGAAGCTGAGTGTATTTTCAATGCTGACGCGGCATCGACTTCTCGTCAGCAGAATAGCGTCGCGCAAAGTGCTCCGCGCTCTAGCGCGCAGAGCGCGAACTGTTGGGGCATGTTGCAGGAACCGAGTATCCCTGCTATGGGGGCATGTTGCAGGAACCGAGTATCCCTGCTATGGGCGTGTGCTGGCAAACGTTGGTCACGCGACGACTAGACAAGTACAGCAAGCCAGCTCACCATGGAAGGCATGTCCTGATTCGCGTATTGAAAATTGCTCTCAAGGATAAAGACCGAGTGTGTGCATGCTGAGATACGCATGCGCGTTTCGATGTGTTTTTAGCCAGGCTGTGGTTTCTAAGGGCGCGCTGAAGAGTGGCAGCAAATATTGCCTTTATGTTGTGAAGCTCAGTAACATTACATTGGAAGTCGATAAAGCTGAGCCACGCGCATGTAATGCCAAGATGGTGAGTGGCCATTTTTGTTCGGACGATGTGAGGGAATGGGCAGGCACGGCAAAGTTTAACTTGGAATGCGTTGTGTAAATTTTGGATGTTGCAAGTTGGAGATCTATATCATGTCACGCTGATCGGCGTGCGCGTCGCTTTTTCTTGTTGCAGCTCCTGCTTGCTGAACAGGCTTAGGATTCGTGACGCTCGCTCACAAGGCATCATGTCCGTGATGAGGATCGTGGTGGTGGTGAGCGCGGAGTGGGTTGTAGGCGCAGGCGCGCACGCTGGGTGTGGCCACTGGCCACTGGCCTGAGCCGGATTCAGTCCGTGCCCAAGTCAGAGTGCAGCTGACGAGCTGGGTGGCGATCGGGGAGCGCAGCGAGGTGGGTGTACGAGCGTTTGTACGAGCGTGCTAGCGAGGAGGCGGTTCGAAAGGGGGGCGCATGACGTAAAGCGGGCGCTATGAGCGCACAAGCAGCTATATGCGGCGGAGAACTGAATTAGGAGCACTCAAGTTACCTTTATCAACGCGGCGTGTGCACGCGTGGCGACCGCAGCGCGCTGAATTGAGCGTGGTCTGATTTGGGTACTGGCTTACACCGCGCCCGCAACCCGCCGCCGCCGTTGCCCCGTTCGGGGGCGAATAATTCAACGCGCGCGCGCGCCGTCCTTGTTGAGCTCCGTCGCGCTGCGCTGCTGCGCGCGCCTGCGTTTGGTACAACGTGCGCTGTCACGGCGCGCGCGTGCGCTCCACGTGCCGCTGTAATCCCCGCATTGTGCCGTCACGCTTCCTTCGCGCTGCCTTCTTAAAGCGCTAATCGATGCACCCCACGTCACTCGTCTCCTCACGGCTTCCACAAGCACATTCCCTTCTTCAACGCCTGACCCGCCTGCGCCGCTCCCCTAGGGTCTTTGTCCCTCGCCCTTGTAACCTTCCCGTGCTTCTTAGTTCCTTCCCCATTCCCGCCCACATAACTCCGGTCGCGTGCCTCGCTCTGTGCTTCGTCCCTCCACTCCCCTCTTCCCCTCCTACCTTTCTCCCCCCTCCCCCTCCCCTCTCCCCTCCGCCGTCATGGAGCTTCCGCTAGTGGACGCCGATGTGCGCATCGCAAACGCGCTTCGCCTCACCCTCGCCCGTCTTCTCCGCGCGCTGCGTGCCAATCTGAAGACCGCCATCGCAACGCTTCGTCGCCGTCGCCGCGACAAATCTATTTCCGACTCGTTCACCACCATGCATCCCACCTCCAGAGCCCTCCTTCTTGTTCCGCTTCTCCTCCTCCCCATCTTCTTTTTTCTTCTCGTCTCCATGCCAACTTCTTCCTCCTCCTCCAATCACGCCTTGGCATCCTTGCTATCCGTCACCGCAAGAATGTCCGTGTCTCAGCTCCCGCCGCATTTTATCGCCGCTCCTCGAGCCACGCGACAAATCGCTGTGGGTGAACCTGCCTACAAGTCCACCCAGGATCCTGTACTCAGGCTGTTTATCGTGTGTGAGGACGTTCAGTGTTGTCAATCACACGCCAAACATTCCATCCAAGCTGCCTTTCAGCAGTCGTTATTGCCCTCTCACATTACCGTTCTCCACCAGTGTGAGGATGCAGATGATCTCATGAGCTTCGAGTCCGCGTCGAGAACCATGCTTGAACAGCATATATCCCCAGCCAAGTACAAGGATTTCGTCACATCGCACCCGTCCTTCCTGCGTTTCCACACTTGTTCACCGCCTCCCAACAGCTCTCGATCCGTCGACATGGAACTGTGTCTGCTTGGACAATTAGCCGCCCGTCATCCCGAGAAGGACAATACATACGACACCATTCTGCCAGCGTCCGCCATTCTTGAACCCACTGCGTTGGAGAAGCTTTGGTTGTATCTCTTCATGCGTCCGTTCGTCAAATCTGTCCGCCCCATGCCGTACAATGAAGCGTCGCTGAGAGATGCCGCTCTTCACGGAGATCCAATGCGCGTCAATGCATCAATGCCGGACCCGTCTCCCTTGTCTCGTGAAGCGATTGCCCCTCTTCCGCTGTTGTTCCGCGCCGACGTCTACGCGTCTCTCCTTAAGCAACAGCCAGAGATCACTGAACAGTCTCCGCGACGTGATCACTATCAGCCGATTGTTCACATGCTGCGCGAGGGTCGTGTTTACCGTGAGCCTCTCTACACTATTGTTCGCGAGCCATCCGAAACTCACTCGACGCAAGAGTACAAATCGCTGTTGGCGTTGGAAAAAGTTCATTTTAGCCTTGATGATCTCCCGCCGCATTTGTGGAGTGAACATGCATTTTACAAGTGGTCATCACGCCAGGAAGAGCATGACATGTACGACAATACGCTCGAATCCGTGGCCCAGAAAAATGCGTTCGACTTTTGGCCAATGCCGTACCGAGCCGTTCGTTCGATATCGGAAAAACCGAGAGTCATGTTCATTATGCCTTGGATGCAAATGGGAGGTTCAGAGAAATGCATGCTCGATGTGGCCAACAGATTCGTGGAGATGGACTGGCCCATAACGTTCGTGTTCACCATGCCGTTCTGGCACGAGGATGAGCTCGGTGAGATGTCACTGAAGCACGAGTGGATTAACAAGGCGTACGCCATCAGTTCTGATGTGTTTGACATTGTTGGAGTGGCTCCGAATCATAAGTTCTCCAAGACGTTGCGATATCTCGTGGAGTCGCGTGCTCCTGAGTACGTGTTGACTGGGAATTCGCGCGTAGTATATGAGCATGCCAAATTCATCAAAGCTATTTCGCCAAACACAGTCATTGCTGACTACAACCACATGGTGCATATGGATTGGGAAGTGGTGCCAAACAAAGGTGGTGGTATGCCTCGATACGGCACGACGTATACGAATCATTTTGATCTGCACCTTACAGCTTCCGATAATGTAACAAAGTCCATGAAATCATGGATTGATCCAGAAATCATCCACGACAGCCCGGAAAAGGTGAAGACTTGTTACATTGGCACCGAGCCATCCCAACTTCATGGCGAGGACGCCAAGGCGCTGGTGCGCTCGCAAATGCGTCACGACCTGGACATTCCTCAAGATGTTATCGTGGTACTGTTCGCGGGTCGCTTCGTGCAGGACAAGGGCATTGACGTGATGGGCGAAGTTGTGTCGAGCGTGGCGGAGGATGCGGACATGGCCAAGCGTCTGGCGTTTGTGTTTGTTGGTTCGGGTGACCAGAAGGACATGCTGGAGTCTACGCGCATGCAGATGCAAGGAAAGGAGCCGCTCATGATCATTCAGCCACCCGCGGTTGGCATCGCACAACTGCGCGACTACTACGCCATGGCGGACATCTTCTTGCTTCCATCTAACAACGAAGGCATCGCTCTTGTGTTGTATGAGGCCATGGCTGCCGGACTGCTTGTGATGAGTACTGATGTAGGCGGACAGAAGGAGCTGATCCGCACGAACACTGGTGTACTTTTGCCCAATTTGAGTAACCCGAGCGCGCTTTCATCGTTTATTGTTCAACAACTGAAGGCAGTGACGAAGTTTAGCCCAATGTTCAAGGACATTCAACAATCGGGAACTCAAGAAGTGCGGGAAAAGTTTACCACGGAGCGCTTCTGTGACTGCGTTGTGAACAACATGATTCGTGCCAAGAAGGAGCTTGACAAGCGGCCGAAGCAAGAGCGTGACAACAAAGTCATCGAAGATATGCGTGGCGATATTGCTGAAGTCATGAGAGCGGAAAAAGTGCACGGCGCGTGGAACCGTGACCAGGTGGACCGCAGCATTGAGAGTCAGGTTACTGTTGGAATCAAGACCTATGTGTGCGACCCGAGTATCGTGAGACAAGTACTAGGATTGGTACGGTCTATCCGTGTGAACTACCCCAAAGTGCGTGTGTTACTTGCCAATGACGGGCCCACAGTGCTGGGAGACGCACCGTTGATCAAGAATGACCCGTACACGGAGGAAGTGCATCTTGTAGCCGACTCTGGTATCTCAATAGGGCGTAATCACATGGTGAACATGACGACAACTCGATACTTCGTGCTGCTCGATGATGATCATGTGTTTGATGAGGACACAGATTTGGGAATTGCAGTGAATGGAATCGGGAAGGAGGGATTCGACATTGTGGGAATTCGAGTGCGCAACCTGCCTGGAATCGAGGAGTTGGAACGCATATTTATCAACATTCCACGGTACGTTGCTAAGGTAAGCAAGTTTGAGAATCGCGAGGTGACGCTGTGTGTATGGAATGAGAACAACGGGCCGGGGGTGCAAAAGATGCGTGTGCCAATCCGGGTGGATGTGTTGCATAACGCTCTAATTGCGAAGACGGATGTGCTGCGTGCTCATCCATGGAGAAATATACTCAAAGTGAATGAGCACATGTCATTCTTCCTGGATGCGCGGAAGGCCGGAGTGAAGGTGGGATATTTGCCGTCTGTGTTTGTACATCACCGTGCAAGACGATACTCAGAATGCTACAAGACGGTGCGGTTCAGAGAGCAGAGCTATGAGAAGTTGTTGGATTACAAGGACTCGTATCTTTGGGACGTACCTTGTGGTGATAACTTCCCGGAGACGGTGCGTGAACACCTGCGCGCGACGGGAGTGGAGGTTGCGGAGTAGGTTTTTCGGATTTGTACATGAGGTTTGGTGTGGAGGAGTTGTGTGGTGGGGACGCGGGGAAGGAGCGTCGCTTTTGTCGTTGAAGTTCCGTTGTTGTAGTGTTTTATATATCAGATAGAATTGTCGTTTTAGCGTTACGATTTGAACAGTTTGAACAAAAAGAAACAAAACTGGCGGGGTGTCGAGTCTTCCGAGGAAGACTCTGAGACCCTGCCAATAACTATAAGCTGCTGTGCGCGTTGTGTATGGCGGGTTGGGGCATTGGATGCTTTTCTTGTGGCGCGTATGCGGCGCAACGGCGAAGACGGCGCACTGTAACATGACTCGGTGTATAGTGCGGGGGGCGGACGAGGTTACGAAATGATGACGAAAGATTGCGGCGCGTGCGAGATGAAACCTGGTGGAGGGGAGAGGCCGCGGCGCTGGGGCGGCAGACGCAGTGTGTGGCTGGCGGAGAACGCGCCGAGGCACTTGTGGCGTGCGCACGTGAGCGGCACACAGCCATCGCAACGCGCCCACACACAAACGCGGAGCCGCCGCGCAACAGGCGAGTAAAACGCCAACAGCTGCAGCCAACTGAAGCAACGCGCGGGCGCGCGCGCACAAATAAGGGCGTCGCCAAGAACAAGCTGCGCCGCTGCGCACGCGCGCCGACAGCGTGTCGCTCGTTTTGCGCGGAACACAAATAAGCGCGCGCACACACAACCAACGCTGGGCGCGCGGTCGGACGCTTGTCACGCGCTTACAGCTGCTCGCGCGGGGGGTGGCGCGCGCGCGAAGGTACCGAGAAAAGTTATTGAATTCAGCGCGCCGTCGGTGTCCCGCGCGCGCGGCGCGCGTGCTGTGGTGTGCGCGAGGGGGGCGTGACGGACGCTGTGTGCGCGCGCGCGCGCGCTTGGCAGATGTGCGCTCGCCGCTGATAGTGTGCACTGCTGTGATGCGCGCGCGCTGTTTTGGAGCGCGTCGCCCTAATGTTAGGCGACGCCGCAACGGCGGGACGGAACAGGCGACGCTTCCTCTTTTTCTTCATTTTGGGGGGGGGGGGGGGATGGCCCACCCCCCAAAAGGGGGGGGTGTGCATGTCACATCATGCGCGCTGTTGCGGGCGTCGCGAAGCGAAGCGAGGGCGGTGGTGCGTCATTTTGCCTGCAACGCATTTGTTTACACTCTGCTTGACGGCCACAACGCGTTGCTCCTTTTTTTTTTTTTTTGGTTGCACGTGTGTTTTTCTCGCGTCTCGCTGAACGGCTGCTTGCGGTTTATTCGCGTGCCGCTGATTTCTACTTTTTGCGAGTCAGGCCCTGACGCGCGCCTCTGCCGACTGCGCTCCGAGCCAGTGCAATCAACGCGAGCCCATTTGGCGCGCGTCCGCGCGTGGCGCGTCGACGACAAGTGCATGTGATGTGTGCTGTCGAGCGCTATCGGAGGAAGACAGCAAGCGCGGTGTACACAAAAAAGCTACCGACAGAAGCGACGTTCTCTTCGTTCGTTACAGTAGAACAACAGCTCCGCGCTCTACGCACAACATGTCCTTCGCCCGCGGACGACATGTAACATTACTAATGTTACAGTTCGCTCTCGTGTTCCACGTCTCGCCAAATGGCCACCTGTCCTCCGACGCCGCTGCTGCGCCCTTTTTTGAATTTGAATTGCGTTTAAACACCTTCAATCGTTCAACGTCAAATGGCAACAAAACGCTTTCGTTCCGCCTCCCGCCATTTCGCCCCACGCCACCACCACTTCACTTTTTGCAGTTTGCGCCGTCGCCTTCGGCAGCGCTGCGCGTGCGGCGCCGTCACGCCGCCCGCCAAACTGCATTCGCTGTCGTTTTTAAATCGAACTTTGCTGCAAGCATGATGCTCAGCAAGTCAAAGTGCCAACCGCCTCAGCTCTATAAACATGCGCTGCAATTTAAGCGCTTCACTTGCAGCACTCATCTTCACCGCCGCTGTATTCGCTCTTCAAAACGCACAGCTTTAATTAGAGCCGCTCACACAGCATCGTGCAGGCAATCATTGCGCAGCACGAGTGAAGAAGCGGATCATCTGCCCCGATACCGTGCCCCGCATTCCGAGCCACCCAGCTGGCGCTGCAACAAAACAGGAAGCGCATCATCAATGAAGCGCCGTGTTCCCGTGCATTCATTTCGCGGGCCCATCCAGTTTTATTGGCCCGAAACAGATATGATACTGTATATGCGCGCGGAACATGTGTGTACAACCTTCACATCTTCGTTCGTCTTCATCTCCAAACACACTCACGGTGATTGAATCTCCCCTTTATTTTGAACAACAGCCTTCAATTACTAGACTGCAGTAAAGCCTTTAGACAAGGCTTTCTCCCTGCAGAAACGCCAACAACTTTTTTGGAAATTGTCGAACCAAAACAGGCACAACAGTTCTTCTACCTTCGTAAAACGAACTCCTACATTTCTGCACAGCATCGCGTGCACCGTTTTCAGCAACCTTACTAGAGCTGCACGTTGGCCACCCCGCCAACTGTGAAATCGCTCTGAAGAACAATACAACATGCTATGGTTTGCTGCAAAGCTTGGCACTGCACCCGAAAGGGAAGCTCGCAAGTTCTCTATCACCCACGTTCAATCTTTTCTCTCCAACTTTCTATCACATTGCCTCAGCTATCTCTCACATGGATGCAGTGTCCTTGTGTAGTACCATTCTTGACCATCTCAAAGCGCTTCGCGTTCGCATTGACAAGTTCAAAAGGCATCCCGACGATTTTAGGGCACTGGTAGACACTCATGACCGCATTTCGGCCAAGTTGCAGCAACTCACTTCTGAAGCTCACCCAAACTCAACCACTGAGAGCGATCTTCAGGCCGTACAATTACATGTGAGCCTCGCGTTCAATGATCTCGAATCGGTGGATCCATACCTTCAAAATGCTTCAGCAGCGGCAGCTGCAGCTTCATCCAGTCAACAGCCATCTCACACAGCGAACAGATGGGGCAGCGCATATTTCAAAGCTTTTCGGGAGCTCCCCAATCTGCTTTCAAATAGAAGAACCTTGCAAAGAACCAACAGAATCGACGAAGCTCTTACTTCGGCGCAGACAAACTTGAAATCTGCATGGGATATTGTGCATGAAATTCGATTGGTTCGTATCGAACAGGGAGTCAATGAGCTTCACAAAAGCGCCAACATCGTCGCTTCTAACAAACAATACGCGCAAACGGCGTTCAAGCAATTCGTTCCCCTTCAATGTCCTACTGATGTTCATTTCGGAGATGTTTCCCACTCTGCTCTCACCGTAAAGTGGGAGAGGCCACTCGGCGAAGAAAAGAAGATCGTGGCATTCGAGGTGTCGTGTAGGAAGAAGGTCGCAGCTGCAAACTACGCCCGGCACGAGCTACTCGCTAAACCTATTACTAGAATCGTCCCTGTAAGTTGTACATCCTGTCGAATTGAGTCATTGGAGCCAGCAACCTGGTATATTGTGAAAGTTCGAAGTCAGTGTCCCGGTGGATGGGGTGAGTGGTCGGCTGAAATCGAAGTGCAAACAACCCACCCCCTCCGCGAGGAGTACAACTTGCTTCTCTTGGGCGAAACGGGAGTAGGAAAGTCTACTTTTATCAACGCCTTTATTCAGTATCTTTGCTACGAGACTCTGAACGATGCCAAAGAAGGAGGCCTGATCCCGGTGATTCCGACAGCTTTTACAGTGACCATTAACGGTGAACAGATGACTGTCACAGTTGGTGATGAGAAGGGATCTGGCGAGTCCATATCTACGGCCTTATCTGGTCAATCATGCACGCAGAGCCCGAGATCTTATGTAATTACAATTAAGGGCCAGGGGCAGCACCAGTCATTGTCTTGCAGGATACAACTCATCGATACACCGGGGATTGGTGATACACGCGGTACGGGATACGACAAGGAAAACTTACGCAACGTTCTTCATTATATCGATAACTTCGACGAATTGCACGGAATTCTTGTGTTAATGAAACCCAATGATTCCCGCCTGACAATTGCAATGAAGTACTGCATCAAAGAACTGCTTCGCCATTTACACAAAAGTGCCGCAAATATACTTATGTTTGTCTTCACGAATGCTCGTAGTACGTTTTATGAGCCTGGGGATACTCTTACACCTTTGCGCAAGATTCTTAGGGATATAAAGGATTCAAACAAAGTGGATATCAAGGCGAATCGGGAGACAATGTTTTGTGTGGATAGTGAGTCGTTTAGGTACCTGGCAGCTCGCATGAATGGCATATCGTTTCACTCAGCCAGGGATGCAGACTTCAGAGATTCGTGGGAAAAGTCGTCGGCAACCTGTCGCAAAATCTTTCAGCGGATCAAGACATTGGAACCCCATGAAGTGAAGGAGACTACAACTCTGAATGAAATACGAAACAATATCATCATGATGTCCAGACCCCTCGTTTTGATCTCTGACACCATTCGACGCAACTTGAAGAGAATCGAAAATGACAGGAAAGAGATAAACGATGTTAGAGGGGAGATCGAGGTTTTGAAGAAGCGCCAGTTCGAGGAGTTTGTTGAGCTTCAACCTAAAACTATGGAGAAACCCCGAACTGTGTGTACACATGAAGGCTGCACTCGGGTTGAGATGGTTTCAGGATCACATATGAAAGTACCAAAAAACAGTTGTCACGAACCATGCTATTTAGAGAATGTGCCGGTAAAGGTCATTGGGGATGCTGCTCTGGCTCGCTGCGCAGCAATGGAATTTAATCAGGGCTTTGACAGCGCAATTTGCGGTTGCGGTCATTCGTTCAAACTTCATATGCATGAGGCAGTCAAATATGTGCAGGTGACGAAAAAAAGGGTAAATGAATCCACAAACAGGATGATTCTGACAAAGTCCGGGGATATCAAGGGAAAAGAATCAATGATTAGTGCGCTAGAGAGAGAGAAAAAAGAGTGGGAAGAGGAGGAAGCCGTGGTTCTGAAGACCATGGCAAAGTTCGCTCATTTCCTAAATCATAACGGTATCTTATCTATCAATGATGCCATGGAAGATTACATCATGTACCAAATTCGGGAACAGGAAGACATAAGGGCCTATATGGGTCCTGGTCAGTCGAATCAAGCTGCAATTGACGGACTCAAAGAAAATTTGAAAAGGTACCAAGCCGAGAAAGCAATTCTCGAGGATGCATTTCAGAAGCAAAAGGTCGGCAATGTCGAACATGGAAGTACATCGAAAGTCGATAATGATGGGGGAGTTGTGGGCCTCAAAGGAGCTAAGAATGCCATGAAGGAGTTAATGAACCTGCCTCACGTGGGAGCATCAGTTCAGAACGCAATGAATGCTGAAAGAAAAGCGATCCGGGAGCAGATTAGCTTGCAGCAATTCATGGTGCCGTTGCCCTGGGATAATCGTAATAATAGCAACGCTCTTCGGTGGCGTCCTACACTACACAGAGGAGCAAGTGCTTCGACGAGATCCCACAATCGCTGGGGCTTTGACCAGAGGTGGGCGTTTGGTTGGTTTTAGGATCATCACGGTCATCACGGAAACCAAGGTTCTTTGATGCGGACATCTACCTTCAAGTACGAAAGGTAAATCTTTCGCTACGGAAACTTTCATCAAAATAGCTGCCCTTGGTAACAACGGAAATTGCCTAACAATACGCCACTACTACTAGGGATAGATGTAACCGTAGTGAGCCCAAGCAGCCGAAACTTTGCGTTGGCGGCATCTCGAACTGCCGGCGGCCGCTCCGGCAGCCACGAAGGTCGAAGCCCTGAAACGGACAAAGTACATTGCGTTGTGTTCGTCGAATAACATCCAGTTCGTACCGTTCGGCTTTGATGTACATGGAGGCGTCGTAGAATCCGCACGACACTTTGGCGTTGTCTAGCTGAGTACGTCAGTGGCGTTTGAGTACTACGATTTGGAAGGACCGAATTAGGTGCAGGCCACAGCGGTGGCAGTGAATCGCCAAAGCCTCGTGCTCTCCACGGGGCAAACGCGGCTCTCTCCCCAGGGTCTCGTTCGTTCGTCCTAATCAAATCTAGGACGGTGGCTCTCGTGGCTCTGGTCCCTCTACAACGTCTTTGGTGCTCTTGTCGAGCGAACCGCGCGGTTTGCACTTCGCTTTGGAAAACATTAAGTACGTTGATGATGGCGTTAGAAAGAGTTCTGCTTCCACTACGTGTACAGCGGCGGCGGTCAATCACCGACGGTGATTCACCGTCGACTGTGGTTCACCGTCGACTTGCTCCTAACGTGAGAGTCTCCGGTCTCTGCTGAGACCCCCAGTACATCCAAAGTAAAATTGCGTTCATTCAATCAATCTTGGTCAGATGGCATCAGCTGACGGTGGGCGTTCTTGTCGACATGTTACGGTACCCACCCTTCTCCCCATACAATCACATCTCGTTTCTTTTGGTTCCTTTTTCGTACCGAGGGGTGCCCTCGTTCTTGAACGCATTCCCTTGTTTTTGAACAAAGAATATTATTTGATTTGA
>JASCIV010000890.1:0-10741 GCA_030374735.1 Gracilaria caudata
TTATGGAGGAGTTGAATTTGTTTAAGATCAAGAACTGAACGTTTCTTAAATATCCATTTAGAAGATTAGGTCTCAGCTGATGGAATGGGAAAAGCTGGAGCCCTACATAGAATTTTGTACGTATGGAGGCTGGTTTGAGCGTATTGCTTCCAGCTCGAAGTTATGCACATACTTTAACAATTTGTGGAACTAACACTGTTTAGTTTCGAAGTAAGCGACGTTCGATTGGATGTACACAACGGACAGTATGGTATTCTCAAAGCCGCTGTTTTGAGCGTATTTTGCGTGTTTTGCATTTAGAAAAATTTTCTAAGGTTTACGCAAGAGACCGTTCGCAACGAAGCGAAGACGGACATGGATAACGCACGATTTCCAAGAAGCACCGCCATGGACTTTTCCAAACACTTGCCATCGCACTACGCTGGCGGCCTCCCATAGGTCGTTGGAGTGACCAACTTCTGCCTGGATGAAATGAAAGAGAAACGTGTTCGTTTGTTTATACTCCGCCGGTTCTGATTATTCATCTCATTCTGCTTTTGAAAGAATCTCTACAACACTACCCTGTCATTCAATGCTGCTTTTAAAGCAATGCCCAGCCCATTGACAGGCTGTGTAGAACCTGTACGCGCAAACTTCCGGCCAGCGGATGAGCTTTGCCGAGCGCAGACTGCAAACGAAAGGCCTAAACTTGAGTTTGCTTGACAATCCGTTAGGAGCTCTAAACAGCTATAGTAGGCAACGCAAAAGACGCAGCGGTTTTTTTTTTCAATGACAGTCGCACGCCCTCACCTGAAATTTTGGTTTCGTGCCCTTGCTTACATTAATATCATATTAATACATTGTCATTTTTGCGTCATCATCAACGTAGTATTATTCTTTCGAGCCCAGCCCAGGGTTATGGACTTCTGGAAAGAGCACGAACGTCTGGTTCCCTTGGCCTTTGACCTCTCATGAGCTGGCCCAAGGCATTGTTCTAGATATGATGTTGAGACTAACAGCGTCTGTCGTCTGCAGCCGACAGACGCCGCATCTCGTGAAGTTATAGGCTCCCGGGCTCTCTGAGGCCCCCAAAAGCTGTGTACGAACTCCAGGGCCGTATTTGTGACTGACTGACTAGCGCCAAGAAAATGTGACTAGTGACTGACTGACTAGCAGATGCGTCAAAAATTTGGTCACATTTAGTCACATTTATGACACGTTATACAAATGTACACGTAGCCACATAGAGACCATAGAGGAAAGGACAAGTGTACATTAAGAAATTTTTGAAGTGTTCTTTTGTTGACTCCTCAACTAAAAAGAAAAGAATAGAATTAATAACTGCCTAGAATTGTACATATGGACTGCTGGCTTCATCTATCTAGTGAATAGTGAGTGCTCCCTAATGGCACTGGGTGGCCAAAGTTATTGTTTGTAAGCTTGTAGAATAAATAAATTGCCATATGGCGGTTTATAAACGTCAGTAAAGACGGCTATCTGGGTGTCGTTAAAGAATATGTTGCTTAGGTAGCATATAAACACCAATGCCCATGGTGACTATAAGTGAGTGACTACGACCTACAAAGCAGTGACTATGACTTTTTCACTTGGTCAATTTTCTAGTCACACATACGTCCCTGCTACACGGGCCGAGCGAGCACGATGAATGGCATTGAACACTAACTGGGCGTCGCAATATCGCTTATTAATTTCAAAAACACAAAGTTCTCAAATAATCTCAAGTTTGTGCTTTACACAATTCAAGTTGGTTATAGAGCTCAATTGTTACAGATTTTTCGCTTAGCATAATTCAGAGTTTTGAATGTTAGAGTGGTTAGTACATTTTTCGTAAGGTATGCACGTCATCAGAACTTGAATCGTGTACAAATGGCTCAATAACGGGACATACTATAATCTGGTTTGGTTGCATAAGCCTTCTTTTTTAAAACCGCCGCCAGCTGGCAAAAATTCACCTCAGAGTATCATCAAGATTTTAATTGAATTAGAAAAATCAAGGCCGGCAGCAATTTCAAAGTTATGAACAATAAATTTGCAAATATAATCTAGAACTGCACTGCTCATTGCAATACGTTAAATGACCTTAAATACACAGCTTTTCTTTGTCATTTGTCGAAAGCATAAATTCTATGGATACAAAACGGAGGTCTCTGCCACCCAATGGATTGGCTATTAATTCTACAGATCATGCTCCTGCTTCCAAGGCGGACATTGATAATTTTATTCCAATCCTTCTACGCACAAAGTGGCTCGAAAGAAGAGGGATAATGAGATCCTGACTCAAATCGTAGACACTGGAGAACTCGCGGAATATTCTAATTACTGGGGCGTGGTGGTGGGTAAAGGTTACCATGGCGTTCAGGAGCATTTAAGTTGTATTCATCCAAATAAAAAGCCTCAGAATAGCGCAGATCCTGAACAGGCAGGGAGAAACGTTGCCGGAGTTGAAGCTAATACATGAAAGCTTGTAGATCCTTCTGTTCTGTCGTTCGTACTCCCCTTGACCTCTGCCTTTGTCATCTAGAAAAATATTGACCTTGGCAAATCTTAAAAGCTCTCTCTTTTAATGAGAAAACACCAACTGTCGTCATATTATGAGAAGATTCGACCCAGAGCTGGAACTTAAGGCATAATATGCCTGACGTTGGCGGAAGCATCTATTATTCTATATTCCAACTTCTGCCAAACTCCTTTCTCATATGTTTCGTATGATTTTATTGGTATCGCGTCTATTTTATGATTAATCCGTAGTAACTAAGAAAAAAAGAACGATAGAGTAGCATTCTACTCATAACGCATAATAAATCCACTCATCATAAACAGCATAGGCTCTAAATGTTGCCTTTATAACCAAGCTCTAATGTAGCCCGTATCTCCTTGTCAGCGAGTCAGTTCTAGAAAGTAATACAGAGCTGTTCATAGAGTAAGCAAACATATTCAGTGAAGGCAAGTATAGCAAAATGTCGACCACCTTTCAATCTTCGATAGACTATAGAGGAGATATTGTTAATGAACGATGGAGAGTAGAACAGATGATCGGAAGTGGTGCTTATGGTTGGGTTTACAAGGCTACAGATCAATCAGGAGGGCAATCATCCGTCGTCATAAAGTTTGCAGTGGCAAATACAGAAGAAGAGTTTGCAAGCGCTCAAAGATGCCTGCGTAGAGAATATAGAGCCCTCAGACACTTGAATAGGGTGGCACGTCACCTTCGCGTTCCTAAAGTGTACGAACATGGCACTCATAGAGATACGAACTACGTCGTAATGGAAAGGTTGGGTGTCACCGTCAACGATTGGCTAGCAGGAAGAAGTCAACCTGTTTCAAGTTATACCATTCTTCGCATCTGTAACCAGGTGTATAGCATTATTCGTCGTATGCACGAGAATAACGTTGCACATAATGATATATCATTGCATAACATCATGTTCGAAAGGCGTCAAGGCGATGGAGGTAATTTGTATGTTATTGACTTCGGCAATGCTGGTCCAAGTTTTGGGGAGGAAGCCAGAGATGATCTGGCAGCGTTGTGCGATATCATGGTGAAAATGTTCAGAAATAGCCAGACCGGACTTTTTTCTGAACAAGACCGTGCTCGTCTTGGGTATGACGATCTGACGCGTGACGAAAGACGTAAGATTTATGCAAACCTTCAGAGAGCCTATCGATTCAGAGAGAGGGAGGGTATGCCAATCCCACCAGCCGTCCGTTCCATTGTGAGGATGCTTATGAATGGAGAGGAGATCAATTACTCTGAACTTGGTCGTTTGTTCAGGCAGGGTTTGTGTGACGCCAGAAACCAGGGTCGATGAGGAGTTATGTGTCCCACACAAAAGCGATTCACAGAAGAGTTAGACGAGAGGCAGAAGGGCGAGTGAGTCAGGGTATCCCTGTGAAATTACAGAAAACTTGTACGGAGTTTTATAACAAATAAAACTGTTTGCAAGGTACGAATTTTATCTGGCAGGGCGAGTAGAGGGGTTACGGAGACGTGCTGGGAATGACATGAAAATCAGAGTGTTATACTGAGAGGAGTTGACGGGTGGATAACTAATACAATGTATCCAGTGTCAATGGATGTTAGGGAAACGTGCCGAAAGCCGACAGTGGGCCAATACGATCTGGCCGCCAACCAGTCTTTTCAGCTTTTTCGTGACCCATCATAATGCTCTTCGGTACATTTGGCACCATGCTGTTCCAGGGTCTTTCTCTTGCAATCGAGAGGACGCCTGGGGCAGCATATGTATCCAAATCTTGCAGTTCACTGCAAGATTTGGGTATAAAGAGGAGCTTATTGGATTCTTCATGACACCATGGCACCATATCATGCTAAGCGACTGATAACAATGATTCCGATATCATTTTGTCAAAATGGGAATCATAAAATATCATTCTGTTCGTATCAAATTAATCTTGAACACCTCTTGTCTTCTACTCATTTTTAGGATCGAAACGGAGTACACGAACAATTTCAACAGTGGGCATTGTGGTACTCGACTTGGACGATTAGAATTTGACTCTGAAATCGATTCTATAGGAACACACATATATATATATATATATATATATATATCCACATAATAATGTTATTTCGATTCGTTCCCTCGTTTGATCAAAAATCAATGCAAGTCGCGTCATTTCAACCATCTTTTGTGAACTGGTTCAAAAATTGTGTGAGCTTGAAGTAATATCCCAACTTCATTTCTTCCCCCAACTTGTTCTCAATAAACTTTTCCACAGCATTCTGTAATTCGCTAATATCTGATGGCAATGCGAATCTCAACGATTGCGGAGAAACACTACAATCTTCCAGAAATCGAACCAAACATGCATTCAAACGAGAGTGCAATTGAGTCTGTTCAGCGCCCGGAGCTAAAACAAATTGGGTCCAGTCGTTTGCCATTTCCATGATTTCCGTCTGTGAATTGCCTGAGGGTACAATTGGTTGATCGGTATGCTGCGCTACATACTGATACACGAATTGTACCATCCTCAAACGATATCCGATTTTCATTTCGTTCTGATGCATTTCACGCTGTACAAATCGTTTGGCGCCATTCGTGAATCTGGAAATGTTTGATGGCGTCCCGCTCCTCAGAGTGCGTGGCGAAACACTCTCACCGCGCAGAAAATGCGTCAAACACTCATTCCAACCATCAAACAACTGTTCATTATCATGTGGCACATTCAAAACGAAGTGGGTCCAATCCTTTGCGAACTCCAGAGTTGCCAGTTTTGAATTGTATGGCTCGGGATGTCGTTGCGATTGTTGCTCATCATGAGTATCGCGTTTATCTTTGGAAACAGAGCCAATTTCAATGTGAGTATCTTCACCGAACTCATGTTCACACCAATCAATTTCGCTTTCGTTGGGATCCCGTTGACTAGAATCATCTTCGTCGGAAGCACTTTGATGAGGGCAGTAAGCGGACGCATCCTCGTCGAAAGCGGGAGCGAAAGCAGAATGGCTTCGGCCACGCTGATCAGTGGAAGTGGTTGCTTCCAAAGGAGGTTGGGCGTTCGTGATGGACGCAACAGCGACACTTTCGCGGTTGTCAAATAGACGGCGGACCTGTTCCGTGGTAAACCCGTACTCTGCAAAGACGTCGACAATTTGAGTTCGTTCGCTAGGCGGTATCTTGCAAAAGTTATGCTGTTCCAGAATTGCAGAAGCTGCCGATAACGAGTATTCGATAATATTCGCGTCGAACATTTCGCCACTAAGCTCTGCGGCGACTTCCAGAGCGTTTGAGACCGCCCCCCCGGCGATTGGAATCAATTTCAAAGCGATTGCAATCACGTTGCAGTACAACTGCTGCTGACGATATGCATCGAACGAAGCTCGTAGGTTGTCTATAGTTGTTTCCAAAGACATTACGCGTCCAAAAAGAGTGACGCATGCTTTCTTCAACACAAACAGCTCCGAGTTCACGGATTGGCTTAGGTGTATGCCCTGGATGTATGCGTCAGCCGAGTCAATGAGGTTAAGTTGTTGGGCTTGGCGAAGGCAGTCGAATACGACAAGCTTGTCTTGGTCATTTGTTATGGGAATATCGGAGACGGTGCAATACATTTGATCCTTCCAGAAAAAAAGTTTGTCGTCTGGGTGCTCGGGGTGGATTTGATCATCGGTGACAGCGAGTACGAGCAGGTCGTGAGCGGCCTTCCATTCGGGCAGCGAACGAGAGCAGTTCTGTTTGGTGATAAGCGTGGCGCAATGATCTGAAGCGACTGAAAACGCCTGTAGAACAGACTGCAGTGCGTCTTGCAATGGAGTGAGAGGAGTGAGATCAGCGATGGCGGCTGGAGGAAGAGGCGGCAGCGTGGGCTTCCTTACGCGTCCGGCGCCCATTTGCTTGTACAGCTCTCTGTCCTTTCTCTTCAGAGCCGCGCGCGCAGTGCGGAATTGGCGATTCCTCTTGAACGGGTCCGCACCGGCGCGCCACAGCATGGCTGCCATCTGCGTGTGCCCACGAAGTGCTGCGAGATGCAGCGCCGTGTCACCACCAATGTCTTGGCGGTGAAGGTCGGCTCCACTATGTAACAGAGCGAGCGCAACGTCCATATGTCCGTTCCACGCGGCACTATGCAACGCAATCTGACCGTTGTTTCCTGCGCGATGCACGTCGGCGCCGCGCTGCAGCAACTCCTCCAACATGTGCCGGTTGCCGTTCCAGGCGGCGTCGTGCAACGCGTTCTGGCCGTTGTGATCTGCGCTGTGCAAGTCGGCGCCGCGCTGCAACAGCTGCTTCACCACCTCCATGTGTCCGTTGTGAACGCCTTTGTGCAACGCATTGCAACCGACCTTGTCTGCGCTGTGCACGTCGGCGCCGTGTTGCAGCAGCTCCTTCACAACCTCCATGTGTCCGTTCCACGCCGCCTTATGCAGCGCATTCTGCCCCTTGTTGTCTACGCTGTGCACGTGCGCGCCGCGCTGCAGCAGCTCCCTCACCACGTGCAGGTGCCCGCTCCCGGCGGCTTCAAGCAACGCGTTCCAACCGTCTTCGGTTGTGCTGTTGACGTCGGCGCCGCGCTGCAGCATGCTCCGCACTGTGCGCAAATCGCCGTCGCGCGCGGCTTCCTTGAGCACGTGGCCGTCGGCCATGCTTGTGGTCCGTACTGCTGCCTCCTGACGCGGCTTGGACGTCGCGCGTGCGCCAAGGTTTGGTGAGCGTCGTACGGCAAACGAATGGCAGGAGAGCGGCTGTGACGGCCACGGCCACGGCGCACACTTCTGAAGAGCCGAGCTGCTCGGAGCGCAATCGCTCGCGAGTGCTGAAGGTACACGTACGAATGTACACAACACGTTGCCAATCACCTCACGCCGAGTGGCACCGCGGTGCCCATTTACCTGTGATGACATGTCGCGCAATCAAAAGCGCGCATTGCGCTTCTGCTTGCCCTTCATTGCACATATCCGGGCGTGGCCAAAGCACCATTGGCCAGTTTCTGATTGATTCTGTGGCGCACTGTAAGGGTAGTGCTCGTAAAGCAAAATGCTCGACGAGATGAATGGGGCAGCTTTGGGAGCTTCATATCTTGTGGTTGGCTTGGTATGATACCACACGCCACAGAGGGGAAGACACGATGTTTGTGGTGGTGCGACCGAGCACGACGGAGATTGGGAGAACCAGAAAAGCTGTGGTGGGAGGGAAGCATCACCTCTGACACCGAGAAAATAAAGATAGGAGAATAACCAGAAACTGCGTCGCCCAGTGCGTGGGCTGCGCGAAGCAGAAAATCAACATCATGTGACAACTGGGCTATAAAGGATGTCCGGTCAGACAGCCAGAGAGACGTCCACAGCGATAACCTGTCACACATGAAGCAAAGCAAGCCACTGTAAACGAGCGATTATTATCATACAGCGCCATCAGCACGCCCGCCTCTGTGAACGATTGGTGCGTGTAAATCGGAGAACAAGACTAGCACTGGACTGTTTACTCTTTCGAGATCCGCGAACCGAACCACATAACTCCTTCCATCCGCGCCATGCCATCTGCTCTTCTTCCCGCCCCTAGCAATAGCATGCTATTGGGGTGCCATACAGAATCCCCATATCAAACGGTGCCCTTCAACCCCTCAACCTCGGCCGGCACGATCTTCTCACACTGCAACTTTGCTCTCCCATGCCCGCGCTTGCACGCTTGCAACAGCTCTGCATGACGTGCAACGCAGTCAGCGAGAAGTCTTGCGTATTATTATCACACACATATTGCAGCTGTGCTTCGCTTTCGCCGGAGCATGTCTTCACGACCCAGCTCGTTGCCAACGGGCGAGTCCTCAATCAGATATCCAGCCGCTCCCAATGTGACCAAATAATTCTTCTTCTGCTCGCATTCACAAATCCATGCAACGTCAACTACGTCGCTGCTTTCTTGCTTTGATGTGTATAACTCTGCCTCACACTCTGTTCGGTTTCCTGTGAACGGTTCGATGGTATCTTGTTCTTCTTTCGTGAGAGGTTCCTCATCGCATGCTTTCAACACGCCATTCGCTTCGTCGATGAAAGCCGTCGCATTTCGATTACAAACAGAGCTCAGATGTCGCACATTTCGTTCGTAGCAGCGTAGAAACGCTTCATTGCGACCAATTGTGTTGTTTGCTCCGCTAGGCGCTGGATAACAGGTGTAGAACGGAGCAATCTCCTCTCCGTCTGCTGGAGAGCGACACAGGCTGTAATGAAGTAGTTCAAGCTAGTGTAGTCACATATACATACGCGTGATGCTTCAAGCACCTTCTGTTGTCACTACACTCTCTGCAGTGACAACTACAAGCTCTCTGACGCGTAGTATAAATAAAGAGGTACGATTTGGTCTGCGCCTCCTCATGAAGGGCAGCCAATCGTGAACACACACCTCATCCTTTGACGTTTGTCCTGAGTACTTGTCTCTGTATTACATAGGCAGCCGAGAAAGTACAGGTTGAGACTTGTGAACGAGATGTTTAGCTGAACCCTGCACCTCGGCTCGCTTCTTTCCGTGCCCGAGCAAAGCGAAACCAACGCCAGAGAAATCGCAATCTTCAACAACGCCTTCATTTTGGCGTTATTGAATGTGATGGTTCTATCAATCTCCCTTTACCTCCGTCTTTACACACCAACTTAAATGGACATTATCATGTGGAATTTCAGAACGCCAGTTTGGAAAGGCTAGGGTTGGCCACGAGTAATATAGTCTACTGCGCTTTTTGGAGTATGCGCACCTTCTCGGCCTCTGCCCATCAAGCGATCGTCACGATAGGGTCGCTTTGAACTCCTTCATCTGGCATGGCCACAATGTTAGCAGGCCTCATTGCGTTCAGCATGGCCCATCATTGTCCCCACCTCGCAAAATTTGTTCGATACTCGCAATGCCGAAACTATAATGCACAAGCACGGCTTACACGCTTGTCCCGCGCACTCGATGTTCCTACCACATCAAGGGATTCAGAAGAACGCCCGCTACCGATACTTCCACCGTGTGCTCCATTTTGGCTAAGGAATGCCAACTCATGTCGAGCCATGTCACGTGAGTCCCATTCGTTCCGGTACCTATAAAAGCACCAGTAATTTAAGCAGTTATGAAAACAACTGAGCAACTCCGGCGCTCTTGCCTGGTCCTCTGTACTGTACCTCCACTCTTTTATAGCAGTGCCCCTTTTCACGTACTTTAATAGTAATCTGGGTTCTTAAACAGCTTTTGGGGGCCTCAGAGAGCCCGGGAGCCTATAACTTCATGAGATACGGCGTCTGTCAGCTGCAGACGACAGACGCTGTTAGTCTCAATATCATATCTAGAACAATGCTTTGGGCCAGCTCTTGAGAGGCCAAAGGCCTAGGAAACCAGACGTTCGTGCTCTTTCCAGCAGTCCGTAACCCTGGGCTAGGCTCGCAAGAATAATATTACGTCGATGATGACGCAAAAATGATAATGTATTAATATGATATTGATGTAAGCAAGAGCACGAAACAAAGGGTTCCGGTTAGGGCATTCGACAGTCATTGAAAAGAAACCGCTGCGTCTTGCGCTTTGGCTACTCTAACTGTTCAGAGCTTCTAACGGATAACCATGCAAACACGAGTTTATACCTTTCGTTTGCAGTCTGCGCTCGGCGAAGCTCATCCGCTTGCCGGAAGTTTGCACACACAGGTTCTACACAGCCTGTCAATGGGCTGGGCATTGATTTAAAAGCAGTATTGAATGACAGGGTAGTGTTGTAGAGATTCTTTCAAAAGCAGAATGAGATGAATAATCAAAACCGGCGGAGTATAAACAAACGAACACGGTTCTCTTTCATTTCATCCAGAAGTTGGTCACTCCAACGACCTATGGGAGGCCGCCAGCGTAGGGCGATGTGCAAGTCTTTGGAAAAGTCCATGGCGGTGCTTCTTGGAAATCGTGCGTTATCCATGTCCGTCTTCGCTTCGCTGCGGACGGTCTCTTCCGTAAACCTTACAAAATTTTTCTAAATGCAAAACACGCAAAATACACTCAAAACAGCTTTGAGAATTACCATACTGTCCGTTGTGTACATCCAATCGAACGTCGCTTACTTCGAAACTGAACAGTGTTAGTTCCACAAATTGTTAAAGTATGTGCATAACTTCGAGCTGGAAGCAATACGCTCAAACCAGCCTCCATACGTACAAAATTCTATGTAGGGCTCCAGCTCTTCCCATTCCATCAGCTGAGACCTAATCTTCTAAATGGATATTTAAGAAACGTTCAGTTCTTGATCTTAAACAAATTCAACTCCTCCATAA
>JASCIV010000891.1:0-10733 GCA_030374735.1 Gracilaria caudata
CCCCCCCCCAACGCGCAGACAGCTCGTCGCGCGCCACGCGCGCCCGCTATTTTGAGACCAAAGCGCAGCGCGCGCGCTCGCGCTCGCACGCACAGCGCCGAGCGCGCACGCGCGCCATGACGTGAAGCAAAAGGGGCGCGCGCCGCCAAACATGCGCTGAAATGAAGGTAAAATAAACGCGTCGCGCGCGCTGTATTCGGGACGGGCGCTCGGCGAGACACCGCGCCCCGCTGCAGCTGCTGGCTGCTGCTGCCGCGTGCGCCGCACCCGGCGCGCACCAACATGAGCAGCCGCACGCCGCACGCGCTGCAATTCGCGCGCCGGCGCGTCTTTAATGCGGCACGAGGTACGAAAGCGCACCGCCCCGATTTCGGGGCAAGTCTGGGGCACCACCCCCCGCCCCCCTCCCCACCCACGTATCGATATCGCACTTGCTGCGCGTCGTCGCGCCAGCTGCTTCTCGTGTCCAGCGCGCACGCGTGTTCTCGCTGCGGAGCTCCGACTTCGGAGCCGCCGAGCCACTCGTTGTGGGACGGTGCAGTCGCCACTGGGCCCGGCGCGTGCAATCGCATCCACCCTTCGCCGCTCACGTTGCCCACCGCTCGTTCATCATCAATGGCGTGATCCCCGCACTGCCACGCGCGCGCACACCCAATGCAGCCGCCCACTCTCTCCGCGCGCCAGCTGTTGTCGCCCGCGCCCTCCGATCTGCACCACGTGCTCTCCGCCATACAGCGCGCCTTCTCGCCCGGCGCGTCGGGCATCTTGCTCGTCAACGAGCTGTACCCGGCCTTCGAGCACGACCGTCTCAAGCTCTTCCAGGGCGCGCGCGCGCTGGCCAACCTGCCGCCGCAGCAGCTAGCGCTTCTGGAGTTCCCGCAGCTGCAGTACGCGTTTGGCTGGAGTCGCGCGCGCGAGAAGTTCCGGGGCGTGCTCGACGAGAGCAAGGGCAGTTTTTACGCCAACCCTGTGTACGACCACCCCACGCAACACGGCCTGCACTTTGACCCCGAATACATGTACGTTGCATCATGCCATCATCGCGCGAGTGCTGTGCGCGCTTTGTTGCGTTCGTGTTCATGCTGACTTTGCCTCCATATGTCGCTCTTGCTCAGTCACTGTTTGCACAGCAATCATTGGCCGCAACACCCCTCATGTCACAACGTCGAGCCCTACTTCAAGGCCATTGGGCGCTACATAAACCACATTGCCATTCAAGTAGCGCATCACTGTGATCGCTACCTGCGCACCAAGCTGCCCGACCACCACCACCACCAGCTTTGCAGCCTAGAACAGCTGCTACGCGATTCGAAAACAGCCAAGGGCCGCCTACTAAACTACTTCCCCTGCAAACCAAAGTCGTCCTCTTCACCACACACCCAACCCAACCTTTGGTGCGGATACCACAACGACCACGGTCTCATCACAGGTCTAGTCAGCGCCGCCTACTACGAGCACGACGCCCACACGCCAATGCCCCATCCCCCCGACCAAACCGCCGGTCTCTACGTCCTTCGCGAGTCCACAAACCACTCGCAAAGAATCTCCTTCCCCGCCGACCATCTCGCCTTTCAGATTGGCGAGACCGCCCAGATCCTCAGCGCCGGTCTACTACGCGCCACACCGCACGCCGTCAAGATGCCCGCGCACATGAATCACATCTCTCGCGTCAGTTTTGCGCTGTTCTTGCAACCCAACCCGCAGTCAAAGCTCGCTTTGCCTGCGTTGCCGCCGCAGTTCTCGCACCATGCGTTGCGCACTCACCAATGTATACCGTCGCTTGATGCGCGCTATCGCACCGAATGCACGTTCGGAGAGTTTGCGGCCACCACCATTAGGGAGTACTGTGACTGATGCGCTTCCGTCTCTCACTCGCTTCCGCGCAGAGAGCGTGTCACACAGCTTTTGACGATATGTTTCTCGAGCGTGTGAGTAGCTGCTCTAACCACGAGTCCCGAGCAAGTGGGACGCCACTCGTGAACACCATTAGCCCATATCGTCACACCAGCCCCAAGCGTGCAGACTAACCAAAAAACAAAAAAGCCTTCTCTGTCGATATCGCAGTATCGCATACGCAGATCTTTTGCAGCAGTTCGAAGCGGCACTTGCCTCAACTTTTTGCATCTGAGGCCATACTTGGAACATAACAATCGTCCAGTGTTGTATGTTAACGATCTAAAAACCCTTGCAACAGCAGGGATTGTTGCAGTACTCTCTCCGCCATATCGCTCTCGAAACCATTCGTGGTTCGCAACGCGCCTGTCACTGCGCACATTGGGCCTCGATGTAATGAGGTTGTGGACGTGTTCTTGAGACAACGTAGATATCTACTCGGGCGTGGTAGCCATGATACATCGTATGATTACGCAACGCTGAGCATGCGTGACGAGAGCGTGGAGAAAAACGTGCTGTGCCTTGCAGTGCTCTTTTCGTTTCCTCGAGATCGCGAACAAGATGCACGTTTTACTCTTGTGCGAGCTTATTCACGTGCGGTGGGGGCGTGGTAACGCTAGCCCCTTGTCACTTCGATCTTCAAACGTCTTGTTGTAACGATTCGCAAACATACTGGCAGAGAAAAACACGAAAGGAAGCACTACGTGACATGGAAGTTAGGTACGGAGGGCCTCTCGATAAACCAAATATCTTTTTGCCTGTGATCATCATGTTACTCTCGACACACACACACACACACACACACACACACACCGAGGGTGCACACATGCCTAACGCTGAATCTTCACAAGGTGGGAGAAAAAAACTACGTTTGGACACGACCCTTGTCAATGATGAGCGCGTGTGCATAGTAGTCAGGCCTGGAACGTGTTACGGAGACGTAGAATCAAACTGTTGGCGCCATTGAGCGCAGCTGTTCACGTACCAATCTTCATCTCGGCGTCGAAACAATTGGTAGTCCCAGTCGATGTGCTTCACAAGGTCGACGTCATCACCCTCTCGACGAGCCCAAAGTCGAGCTTCAATCGTTTTACCCTCGTCGTCAAATACCTTCACCATTAGCCGTTGATAGGCCTCATCTTCAAAATTGTCCAGTACGAACAGTTGGCGGGGTGACAACGTTAACAGCTTTCCCGAAATACACGCGGACGATGACGAGGCTATGACAGCAGGGTAGCAACGATTGCAGATGGGATGCCTGCTGTAGCCGTGAAGTTTAGCGCTTTTGGCCGGTGGAACGCAGCCCAGTACAGCCTGTAACACATTCTCGGAGAGAAGTGTTCCGTACGTGAAGGCGTGGAAGCAAGGAAGCTGTGCGACGTTCATATGCTACACAATGACGCTGTTTCGGCGACGAAAAAAGTTTTCCGTTGCGGCTTCAGATACGTCTTGCGAAGACAACTTTTGTGCTGGCCGATTGGAGTGAGTGGGTGGAAGGTTTGCGCAGCTGCAACACGCCGATGGAGCAATTGGCCAACAACGGAAGGGGAGCTATGTGCGGGCAATTTTGGAAGCGCTGTAGAGTGTACAACCAAAAATCGTGACGTCAGGAACCAGAATTACTCCAGTGGTTGCGCTTCGTACGCGTCTGAAGAGAAAACCTTACCTTCGTAGCTTTGATGGTCTCTGCATTCGTCCGGGGTGGAGTTTTGGGATGGCTGTGGAATCAGGTACGTGTGAGCGGGAATGTTGTTTTGTTCACGTTGCACCAGGGTTTTTTGCAAGGTAAGGCGAGCACCTGAGGCTGAATCACAACAGCACAATTTCTGTAAGAGGAGCACCGAGCACACAAGAGAGGTACACCAAAGTGTTAGAAGCAACAACTGGACAAGAGGCATGACAACAAGCAACGCGTTGTTATCCCTTAACTGATTCTGCTAGCGTGACACTGTCAACGGTAAGTCGGGGTGGTGGCTCTCGCGTTTTCACTACGATGTGGCAATGGCTTTCCAGAAGGATTTGTTCTGCGACGGCCGCTACGGGAAAAAAGAAGAAAGAATGAGAAGCTCTACCAGATACAAGCTTGCATTGCATCACACTGATTGTTAAAGATTAGCTTGCTCGTAAACGCAGACGAACAGTTACGTAGACGTGGCTTTTACTGTTGTAAGAACTAATCCTTCTTGGTCTGTTTTCTCCTGACGGGTTCGGATTTGTAGCGGATTCCTTTTCCTTTGTACGGTTCGGGCGGTCGATACGATCGTATGGTGGCAGCAACGTGATGAACCTTGGAGCGATTGATACCGGCGACTTGAAGAAGTTGCGGGTTGACGATGTTAACGAAAACGTCGCCATCATGGAGGGGATGCTCCACCACATGAGAAAAGCCCAGTCTCAGCACGAGTTTGTTCTGGTCCGGAAGCGCTTCAGCACGATAGCCAACGCCATGCAACTCCAGGTTGACGGCAAACCCCTCCGTGACACCACTGGCAAGGTTCTTACTAATCTTCAACGCATCGCCGACGCCCCAGTAGGAAATGGAGGAGTTCTGCTCGGACTGGTCGACACCCAGCGGACGAAACAGTTGAATTTTAGACGGATGAAAGGTTTGATACGTTTCGCCCAACGGGCCTGCAGCAAACACGGCCGTCTTCTGCCACTGATCCGGCGGGTAGAAGAAGAGCGCGACGCCCGGTTGAGTGGGCGCCCTCAACTGTTTGGCGGGCGGAATGATCCTGGTGGAGGAGGGATGAAACCTGACATAACGCGCCAGATACTTGTAGAACTGCTTGAGAGTGACGAAGGGCAGCGACCGCGACGCCATGAAAGCGCAGCGCAGCGCAGCGCCGCAGAGATTGCGCCGCGAGCGACAAGAACGCGTTGTCTTCGAAGATAGCGCTGCCGAACACAGCCGTCGCACGCGACCAAGACGGGATCAACGCTCCAATGCGCCCTGACAAATACCTAATTACAATTGGCAGTTGTCAATTTGGCGGACGCGTGGCACGCACACGCGCGAGCGGTGCTCAAAAACGGAACTAGGCGGCGGAATTGGCGGCGGAAAGCTGCGTGTCCGCGTGACCAACGTGCGAGCGCGCACGACGAGCGCCGACGACGGTGCGCCACCGATGCGTGAGTGGAAGCTTCGGAGTCAACACACCGCCGCCGCGGAGCCGGAGCTCACGTTTGCGGCGCTCACATTTGCGGCGTTCACATTTGCGGCGTTAGGCCGTTGCGGTGCGTCGCCACCGCCGCGCGCGAGATGAACCGCAGAACCGCCGCCGCACGTGCCGCGACGGAGGCGGCGCGACGACGGCGGCGGCGACGACGGCGCCGCTACAACGAACGCTACGAGGGCCAACATACAAGACTCGCGCGCACGAGGCGTCGGAAAGCGCGGTGCGGCGGAGAAATGCGGGCGCGCGCGTGCGGCGCGGGCAACAAAATATCGCGCCAGGCCACACGGTACGAGCTGGCGTGTGTCACGCGGCAGCGTCGCTGCCGCCCGTCACCCGTGGCTTCCACTTGAGCGGCGACGCTGTCAGCGACACGCGTGCGCTCCAACGCGCTGCGTGGCGTGCTGAATGGCGCGCCGTGTCATATCACGCCGCATCTCGCCGGCGTGCGCCGCCCAATCTCCACCTGCGGCGTGCAGCCGTGGCGCTGTGCTCCTCCACTGCCGCCGCCGTGCGCTTTCAAGTCGCCGCCCTTGCGCTCGAGTGCTGTGTCCCGGGCCTCCCGTCACTTCATTACTTGTCTGCTGTCGTGTGTGCGCTTGCTTGCCTCCCGCCAAGCGCGCTTTCCCCGTGGCGCCGCCCGCCTGTTTCTACGTTCTGCTGCATGATACCCCTGCTTTCGTCGTTCGCCCCGTGCTCTTCATCATGGCCTTTCTTTCGGGGGTGACCAGCTCCCGCGCCGTGTGCAAACCGTACTCGTCGAGCACTCCGTCCAGCTCCGGTCGCCTCATCCGGCGTCGCGGTCGCGGAGTGCTCGTCCGTTGTCGCGGCTTTGTCTGGTCGAAGGAGGATTTGCAACGTCTGGACGAACTGTCCAACAAGCCGCGCAATCAGCTTGTGCCCGACGTTCTGGAGCAATGTCAAAGCCCAGCGCGAGAACCCTCCGCCCGAGCCACTCTCTCCGTTACTACACCCCGTTCGCAACCGCAAACTGCCCAACATAACCAGCCCTCCATGGATGCTGAGCCCCCGCCGCAGGTTGTCCCCCCGTCGTCGGATCTTGCTCCATCTCCTTCTTGTGAACGTTGTCGCTTGCAGTGCACTTCAAGTAATTCGCAACTACAACACTCACTCGTGCAGCATACCTGCCGTTTGGCTTCAGCCGTTCCCTCCCCCCCGCAACCACCCGCTGTGGAGCAGTCCGCCAATCTTCTTCCCGTCACTTGCGACGTGCTCTCACCAACTCACGTCAATCCTGCCGCCGTAACAGGAATAGCTTCAACTTTTATCCATCTCACTCTCTAATTACGCAACCTCACACCTCCAAACCACTGCTCAAACCCATCGTCATCCGCCCTGCATGTTCAAACTTTTACCGCAATTCTGTCCTTGTCTTCTCTACGCTGGTTGCCCGCTTTGCAATCCTCCACTACCCCCACCACATCTCCCGAATCCATCCCTTTTCTTAGCTCGTAAATGCACCTTGTACTCTCTTTTGAGCCCCATCATCGCCTTCTCGTAGCTACTTTGTAAACCTATCCTACGATCACATGATGCAGACCATGCTTGATTGTAACGCGACTCTGTGTCGTCTGACCCCTGCTCGTTTGCACTCCTGTCTCCATTCCACGCAACAGTATGGCTAATCCTCATTCGCTACCGCGCAGCGCGCGCGCGCTCCTCAACACCGTCGTCGCAGCGAATCACAGCAGTCATACAGCACATGCAAAAAGTCAGATGGCTTGTGCAAGCCTCTCGCAACGCATGTGATCACAATCACCCGGCGATCACCCGGCGATCACCCAGAAATCACCCGGCAATCACCACCGCCCTAATCGCTCGAGCACAGTCCGTGCATAGTCATAAGTTATGACTCCTTTATGTGCGCAAATTTTTTTACATACAACATGGAGCTAAGATATCATGTACTGGTCACTTCTCATGGGAGATGTCTCTCCATCTCCTCCATCTCCTCCACCGTTAGCCTTGGAATAGGTTCCGGGTTCAACAAAGCCATTGTTCTCGCAGTCTTCACAGCTTTCGCCAGCTTTCTCTGCGACTTTGCACACAATCCAGATTTCTTCCGCGGCAGAATCTTCAGATTGTCCGAAAGAAACGCTTTTAATGTTCCCACTGCTCTGAAATCCACGTTCGATCTTCCACGTTCGTCTTTCAGAGGACAATCTCCCTTCCTCATTTTCTTGGGAGTAAAATACGTTGGTTGAGAGACGGCAGATGTTTGCGTGGACAGGCTGGCCTTACTCGTTACTGATTGTCTTTGGAGCCGTGCATATTGGTCTCGAGGCATTGTGCGCTCATCCACTGCTGTCCATTCACCGTCTTTTGTTTCCTTGTGTTCTTCCAATAACTCATGTGTCTCTCCACTTTGAATTGATTCCCATAGGTTGTACGTTGAAACAGAGCGACTCTCCGCGGCCGCATCGGACGGAACCTCCTTCCGGAACTGCTTCAGAACTTCTGGAGAGAGTTCAGGTAATTTGCGAATGTCAAACTATGAACAGCCAGCGTTATATACCAGGCAGGAGGCAATGTATCCATATCAAAAGTCAGAATTGCTGCACGAACATAGAAGCCAGCTGGAACGGTAGGAACATTCGCACAAGAATAAATGAACGTACAGATCTGGGGTCAATGAGGGGGTTCGAATCGGGATCCAAGCCTGGAAGTCCTTTTTCAGCCGCGTCAATGTGTTCTTTGACGAGACCGTAAGTTACGCGCATACGTGCCACTTCCAAAGGGGATAAATCTCTATGATAATAAGAGCAAAAGTTACCAGTTAGCAAAGAGCAAGTTATATCGCGCTCCCCCGCACCTCCGACATGGTTTCACTTGTTAAACTTATCTATGTCGAGCACTATTTGAAATGAAGCACTTGGTGCTAGATATAGATCCGATGCAGTAACTTACGCAATGTTTTCTTCGTCAAAGAACCCATCGGGTGACTGCTTCTTTGCATCCAAATTTGAATCATTGGATCCCGATGCATCGCCACTGCTCGCTAGCGCTCTCCTTGAGCTCAAACAAAAGTTTGGTACAGGCTTGGTGCGGAGCAGTTCACGTGTCAGCTGGAATACGCCTCTTTGCATAATCGCCGACATTAGAACCACAAAACTGAGTCTCTTGGTAGGGAAAGGGGTATCAATGAGAAAAAGAAACGATGGCGTGCACAGCACGTCGAGTCCAGACACCCACGGCGGGTCACAGATCACGAATGTAGCGAGTCACTCGCGCTTCATGAAGATCGTGAACGAAAAGGGTTCTGTGACCCGTAAAATGAGAAACAAAATTGTTGAGTTTTGGAACTGAAGAGGGGGAATGTTATAACCAGCGTAACACGATTTGAATAAATTTATAGGCCCCGTACAAAAGTTTTGTGGTGCTCTCGTCGCCAGTTATCAACGTGACCCCACGTCCTACACGCTCAATACTATTTAGCGTGGAAGGCAAAGTGAGGAGTGAATATTGAATTGAACTCCAATTCGTTGCTTACGCCCGAATCTTACGAAGCCATCAATGCACGGTCCTTTCAGGTACCCGCGGCCTGGCATGCTTGCGTTCCAAATTAACGCTCCACGCCATTAGCGGCAGGCCATTAGAGTATATTTGAAGACCTAGACGCCCGAGATTACTGCTTCCGAGCGCCGTTGGCGCGACACTGGCGCATTAATCTGCAGCTAACTTTCCTGCCCATGATCTGGGTTTGTTTCGGAGTTCTCACTTCTGGTTCTCCAGCCTTGATTGCGGACAGAGAAAAACACAATCCGAGTCAAGTGCACCACACTACCGTGCCTTCCAGAACTACACTGTCCTTTCGCCACAAGGACATGAACAAAGAAATCAAACATGCCAACTCAAAGCGCAAGCGGTGGATTACAATCTCAATCGACGACATCAAGGAGGGTAGGCCGAAAGCGGAGCTGGTGGCCAACTGAATGCTTTTCACTACAGCAAGAAAACAATACTTTGCAGCCATCTGAGGCTCTGTACACGACTTGCAATGGGTGCGGCTGGCAAACAAAATCTGCTACAATGAACGCCACACAGCTGGGCAAACACCTCCTGCAGTGCACATTTACCTCCCCCGCTACACTGGCAAGATTATTGAAGTCCAATACACTGCTGCGCGAGTATCAGAAACTCGGATCCTCATCGGAATGTTTTGGAGTGCCTCTAACGCCGTCAAAAAGGCGCCGTGATTCAGACCCAAACGTTCCTTCTCAACCACAAGCGTCCGTAACACAACTATCCAGATCCGAAACCCAGGTGGCCGCCATTGACGAGGACGAAAAGGCGTTCGCGCGCAAAATTTCTAGACTGAATGATCTTTTGACCCGCTTCGTGGTGAACTATATGTTACCGTTCAGCATCTTAAGCCGCAAAGAAGATGAGAATGAGCTCATTGAAATAGTAAGGCTCCTCGATGAACGCCTTGTAGAACACGTGCCGACCATTGCTCGAATGGCCGGCAAAAATATTGAAGGCTACTACGATATGCAGCTTAGCCTTGTGAAATCCGCAATTACTTCCTCTTTACGCCAGACATATGGGACGCTCATATTTGATGGCTGGACCGACGCCAGTTCTGAAAATGTTGTGATTGTGCTCCTGACAATTACTGGCGTTAACCGATCTCGTACAACATACTTTCTGCGGTCCATATATACAGGATCGGCAAGCTGTGACTCGCAATTGTACGCCAATGTGGTGGATACGGCATTTGAGCAGTTCGGTAATATGACACGAATAAGTGGCGTTGTCAGTGACAATACGAGTTCGTGCGTGAAGGCTAAGGAGGAACTAGCACGGAGACACAACCATATTATCGCTAGTCAAGATCAAACCCATGTAGCTAACTTGTTGATGCAAGACGTTGGTGAGTTGCCCTGGGTCAGCGATATACTGAACACAGTCACAGAAGTCGTTAACGATCTGCGGAAGCACTCAAAGTTATACTTTCGTTTCAAACAACTGAAAGACCGGTACAATATCAATCTCCGCAACACTGGGTATCTGACCAGCACCAGGGAGCACGATGAATACAGCAGAGTACGTCCTCTTCGAACTGCAGTGCTTCCGATGAAAATGGCGTCAACGCGCTTCGCAAGTTCCGAGGGAATGTTACATTCCTTTCTACGTGGTAAGCCTATATATCAGAAACTAGTTGATTGTCCCGA
This sequence comes from Gracilaria caudata, assembly GCA_030374735.1. Taxonomy (NCBI): domain Eukaryota; phylum Rhodophyta; class Florideophyceae; order Gracilariales; family Gracilariaceae; genus Gracilaria; species Gracilaria caudata. Next base: position 10,265 of record JASCIV010000891.1, read on the forward strand.
CTTTCACAAACAATTGTACGGCAACAGAAATGTATCACGCCGCGACATTTTTGAGGCAACAGTCCGAGACAGTTCAGTCTTTGACAAATGCCTCGATATCTACCATGTCTTACGGGTCATGCGCCAGTATCTCCGTATATTTGATGATGACAGCTCTGTGATCTCCGAAGTATATCCTGCTACGAGACAATTGGAAGTTCAACTTCAAGCTCTGCCTCTAACCCCGTATTTTACGGCCCAGCGGAAACAGGAAGTGATGAGCACATTTCGCGCAAGACTACACGACGTCTCACGCAAAATACCGCTACTGACTTCGTTACACTTCGTGGCGTACTTTCTAGATATTCGAAGTGTGAACGCGGAGATTACAGACTATACTGTGGTGCAAACCCAGAGATGGGGATGACCTGTACAAGGTGTTCGGTACCCTGCCCTCGTATCGAGGTAGAGCAGCGACAGAGCCCTCCTG
>JASCIV010000892.1:0-10729 GCA_030374735.1 Gracilaria caudata
GCGGAGGGGGGCGCTGTGGGCTGCGCTAAGCTCAAACAAAGCGGCAGTGGGGGCTCGCGACGCGGGAAGGATAAGCGCTCTCAAAGCGGCAACCCTCTCAGAGTGGCAGTTCTTCAAAGCGGCAGCCGCCCCACAAAACGCGCGCACGGCGCACGTGCGCCATGCGCGGTGGCGGCGCGTGGGAGGCGCCACGTGCACACGTACTGCGGCGCTCAGCTGCAGCGGCACGTCCGACCGGAGTGGCGTGTACCGAGCGTCGTGGTTGGCAGCCAACCGTTGGCTGCGACGTGCACACCTCGTCGGAAAAAGCACACGTCCGCCGAAAGCGCTCGCGCCGCCCGGGTTGGATTCCTCCTTCGTCTTGTTGTCACGCTTCGCCTTACCGATGCAGCCCCCCATGTCATCATGCGTTCAACAAACTGTGCCTTCGAATTCAGTGCCACTGCTTTACAACAGCTCTTCGATTTTCGCGACTGGCCGTGTGCCGCTGTTGTCAGGCCACTTTCGAGCGTCTCCGTTTGTAACACTGAAAGCCACAGCGCCGTAAGGAAGAAGGCTAAGCCCGCGCAGAGCAATAAGGAGTCGTCAGGCTGCTGGCTGAATCTTGCGTCTCACTCGAGCTCTTACAATTCACACTCAGGCTCGCGTGCTTGACAGCTCGCTCGTAGGCCCGCCGGACTCGTTTCTCCCTCTGCTGCCACCGTGCGCTCCAGAGTCTTCCACAGCAGGTGCTGCATACCATGTCAATCTGTTACGCACCCTACCTTCCTAGAACTTCTTTTCTACAGGGAGCACTGCTTCAATCATCCCAGCCTCTAGCATGCCGCGAACAGCTGACCTGAACCCCAGTTTTCCTTCCCCATCCACACACTGCTGCATCACAACGCGTCCACCAATGCGGTAAACGATCCGCATTCGTTTCCCGCCAGCTGTATGCCTGGTATGAACAACATGTTCGCACTGAGTCTGATACGAACGTAGTTCTCCAAAGCCAATATCAACACAAAAGAGAAACGTCAATCATGTTCATAGTTTACTTGCATTGTCTTTAAACAACTTGCATTCCCATCATCCTCCGCCCCATCACTTGCCATCCGCATTACTCTGGCGAAGCGTTATCCTATCTCCCAAGCTCAGTGCGATGCCCTGCGTCTTGCTACGAATCCGAATATTCCCAGACAGCGTACCATCTGAGAGCTTTTCAACACACAGATTCAGCAGAGCGTCCTCGCCAAACGCAGACTTTGCGTACAAATTGGCAGCCAAGTACCCGCTCTCTTCCTCAATACCACGCAGTGTGAGACAGCGCATGTTGGTGCAGTCCGTCACAAAGTTCAAGAACGCCCCGAGATCCGTGACCGACGTGTTCACGGCGACCTTGTTCTCCCACTCAAATTCTGCCCACATCGACCTGAAGTCTGAATCGCTCACTTCCCCAGGCTCAATGTAGTCCATTACGTCCACGTGAATGTCATTCAGGATGATGCACTGCGATTGCGAACCCGAAGCCACATCATACACGATATTTCCGAAGATGATTCCGCTTTCGGTCGAAGACACCTTCACATTTGTACGAATGTTCTTCTTGGACCCAGGACTCATTGTGCACGGTTGCGGTCGCTCACACAGTCTCAGGTCGCCCATGGTGGCAATTTCCAATGTCAAGTTCTGCAGAGTGTCTGTTGTAGTATTGATGATCAGCACATCGATTATGATATCGTACTGCTGCACACTGATTTGAGCCTCAGCGTATACGGCATCGCTCATTCCTGTTAGTTGAATAACACGAGAAGGTCTGATCACACTAGTTTGCGAGGTGCCAAATGTTGCAGACGTTAGCGCTAGTTGGTCGACGTCCACATCGCCATAAGGTGTCTTGTTGGCGCGGCGAGAACGTAGCAATCGGAAGTCAATCACGTCTTCTACAGGAGCTTGATAACTCTTGGCCTTCTCTGCTGCAATACTCTCTCTTTCCTTCTCCTTCATTCGAACCAGTTCATCAAACGCGTCCAAAGATGATTTCAACCACACGTTTGATGATGAAGAATCGCCAGAGGAAATCGCATTGATACAGAATACCACTCGTTCTCTTGTACCCTTGTCCATCGGAACTGCGTCTTTTGAGAACTGATCAGTATTCAGCACAGACGTACAAACCAGCATTATCTCCGCCCGGATACGGTTAGTAACCTTCGGCGGAACATTTTCAATGTCTTGGAGCCTGAACCACAACTTTGTCAGAGTAGTGCACAGGGCAACACTGATGGTATGCTCCCCTCGGAGAAGGAAGCTGCGAATCGAGGAATCTGATGACTGAATATTGTTGACTGCCTTGGTGTCACTGCTCGATACTGCCGCTTGGGAGGCATACGTTCCATCTTCCAACACAACTGGGCGGCTTTTTACTACTGGCGCTTCTTTCTCTTCACGTTCCTCTGGCTCCGTTGGCACTTTATTACCTAAAGGTAACTGCCCGATCCAACCGATGATTGCTTGCAGAGCCTCCTTAACATCTTTCATCTCTTCGCTATAGGAACCGAGAATCCATAATGCCACCCTTACTGCACCGACGTTGTTCACAGACGGAACGGTTGTTCTCAACTTGGCCAGAACAGAGCCACGTAGAGGCGGGTACCGTTCACAGACTTCCCTGTAAAAGAGAACAACGTCCGTTGCAACTTCATCGTACGAGTCAGAGAAAAAGTTAGCGAGAACGTTAACTGCCGATTCACAGACCTCCGGGAAGCGCATGCACCCCATGTGTACAGCTTTGATCAACAATTGTCGATACTTGATTACTGCCTCACCTTCGACCGCCTTGTCCAAGGATATCGTTCGCACCAACTCCTTCCAAAGAATTCCCATAACTTCCTCTACGTTGCGCTTCGTTAGTAAGTCCATCGCCAACTCTATAGCCTTTCGTCGAATTTCTAAGTTAGGACAAGATAATGCCCGCAAAAAGTCCATAACTAACTCTTGTAGAACATTGATATGTGAGCCTTTAAGCTCTCCAATGCGTTCCAGAAGAATCAACTTGACAGTGTTCTCACTTTGAGACACCAGCAGGTTACTATAGCACTGAGCCGCAGCCCGCACGGCAGACGGTGCGTTTGACAGTGCCGTGATGGTGTTTGCAGCTTCGTAGACAACAGCCGCCGAAGAGCTTTGTAGAAGACTGAAAATGATCTTCATATAATGTCCCTTCTCCATGGGGTTAGAGCGACACACTCTCCTCACGAGTTCAAGAACCGAAAGCTGCAAAGTTGCACCCCACACGAGGATTTCGTCAACGTTTCTGTTCAGGTACGCGATCGCTCTTTCCTGATCGGATTGGCAAAGCATTACAAATGCGTTTCGTCTAGCGGCAAGATCTCCCTCGTTGACAAGAAACTCTTCCACGAGCTCGGCTGCGTCGGGAATGAGAAACTCAAACTTCTCGAAAATGGTCAAAATGGCTTGCACGGCATTCCTTCTCACAAAGGAGTGTCGATGTTCCAGGTTTTGTCGAATGGCCGGGATCAGAGGCTCCAAAATCTCTGCGTCATGAATCTTACACACAAAGCGAAGAGCCACCCCGCGGGAGTATTCGTTTGGATGCACGAGTTCATTGCGGACCATGTTACAGACCAAAATCATTTCCGGCAGCATTTTGCCGTCCGAATCATGCTTGTCACATATCTCGAGGTAATACAATCCCAGCTTGCGAAGAAGTGTGTCTTCATGCGGCAGCACAAAGCGAATGACGAGCATGAGCATACCAGGAACTGGCTCACCGCTCAAGTGCATATAGATGGCTCGCTTGAGAGCGTCTTGCTTCGCCTCTGCATCTCCGGTCTCAAGTTCCTGCCTTAGAGTGGTAAGATCATCGCCTTGAACGCCGGGCTGCAGCAAAAGAGTGCACTGTCTCTCAAGCGCAGTAGTCATTCTCGTGGGGGACGCCTCGTCGGCGAAGCGCTAAAGAATCGACGCCCGTGAAAACGGGCAGGTACGGAACGATCGCAGCGGAAGGAAGTGAGCTGAATCGCGCTCGTTCGCGAGCGGCGAGTACGAAGAAAAAGGTGGCGTATGCCGAAACGCGATGGTGTTGAGCACGAAGAACGTCACCGTCAGCGATGGCTGACTATAGTCAATCGTCATGCTCCTGCCAGTCCTGATAGATACAAAAATGGGAAATTTTTTGGTGAACTCTTTTGCTCTTTTTTATTTTTTGCTGCAGAGCCCAAATAGCAATTGCTTTTGGATCTATTTAGATCCAAAGCTGTGTGCCGACGTGCTACCCTTGTAAGAAGAATATGTAATTTCTGAAGTTGGGAAGGAAAAAAGAAGACGAAGTGACAATGCAAAGTCAACAACTGCCAAACGCCTCAAATTGGTTTCATTCTGTGGCCATGCGGCCTCGATTCCTCACTGAGCACTCCGGCGATGTAGCCGGCGTGTGCCGCAGCCTTACGAACTTGCGCCAGGAAGGAATCTCGACAACCCTCAGCGTCAGCAACGTTGTTCACAAAGTGAACTTCACTGTGTGGCGTTCGAACTGCAAGCCCTGCGTACTGTGCACAGCTCCCGGCAAAAATGAAGCTGCGCGACAGTTACAGAAACACGCTGACATTTTGATGGAACGCGAACCGTAGTGGCCAGCCACGGTGCTCAGGAAGGGCTTGTACGAAGGTAGACTGGAAGTCAGGTGATGTCCAGTACGAAGTGTAAAACTTACCCCTGGCACATATCTTCACAGGATGGCGACGGCGCGACGGCGGCGGGCGCAGCGGAATGGTTGAGCGACTTGTGCGGATGCAGACTGCACACATGGTGTCTGCGCCCGATCTGAGGCTGTGAGCGACTCGCGCGCTGGCACTGGTGTGGCGGTGTAGGATAGATTCGAGCTCCCACTGACGTCCTTTATTCGCCGTGCGCTCTGTAAAACCGCGGCCTTCACTCCCGCGTTCACTCCCTTCTCTGTCGAAGCCGAATACACTCTGCAACGCTTACGAGCAAAAAGAACCGCAGAAGAAGAGCTTCCGTGTATCTCACCAAACATGACGGTGGTCGGAGAGACGGCGCCAAACGAAACGCTGGTGCATGTGGTGCCGCTCAACGACATGCCACGCGCCACGGCGCGTCGCCAACTGTCGCACGACTCCACCTCCTCCGCCAAGCGTGCCGTGCGCACCTTTGCGCGCGCCACCACGCGCAAGACGCCTGCCCCAGCAAATGCGCTGTCGCGCGGCGCCGCCGCCGCCGATTGGGAGCAGGAAGCGGGCCGCCGCGCCGAGGAAGACGAGGCCGACTCACTGGATTGGACGCTGTGCGACGAGCGTGCGTCGCGCACTGGCAGCGAGCGCACGGTGCGAAGAAGGGATAGCTTGAAGAAGGCGGCGCGACGCTTTGCTAGCTTTGGTGGCGGGAGGGATGCGCAGGCGGCGGGAAGTGCTGATGGTAGCTCGGGCGCGGGGAAGAAGACTGGCGCGGTGTTGCGCGCGGTGGGCCGTGGGTTTGTGCGCTGCGGTGAGGCTTGGGCGATGTGGGGGATGATGACGCCGGCGCGCCACCGCGCGTGGACGCCTGAGCGCGGGTGATGCGCTTGCTACACGTCAGATGTATGTATGGGTATGTAGGTAGAGAGAGGGATACTATTCGAACGAAACAAACTTTCCGTCTGCTGCGACGCCGCGGCGCCGCAACGGCGCCGCTTGTATACCAATCGGGCCACGCAGACCACGCAGCGATGCTGCACTGCCGGAGCTCCTTTCTCGGCGTGCGAAAGCGGAACCGCCGCTCCTGACCTGCTGCCTGTGGTAGCGTTCGAGAGAGCACCACAGTCCCGCGTAGCAGTGTCTTCGTTCACTTCATTCTCTGCGATGCATTTGTCCCTTTCACGCAGCAGCCCACCGTGCAAATAAGCTAGACGCATTGTTCGTAGCGTTGCAGACAGTGACCGTCTCGCAAATTGCATTCTGCGGTAGCCTCCAGCGGTCATACCAGTCGGTAATCACAACTTTGGGGCGGTACACAATGTGTATGGTTCGCATAACTTTGCTCTTGCATGAGCTTGTTATGCGGAGGCACTGCGTTCTATCGCCGACCGCTACCGCGTAACAATCATGGAAACGAGCAATCGCCCTTCAATTCCTCCATCATGCTGTGCTTCCTTGCAAACCAGGCAGTCCGCACAGCAACCCCGTCTCGAACAACATTCACCGACAGCGCTCCCTAACTCCTTCGGCTGTCGCTGTGAGCAAACATCAACCAAGCTTCTGAGATCCTTCTCACATCACACGCACTGCCAATTGGGATAGTTTCATGTTCCAACTGTTCTCTAACGTCGCAGTACCGTCCGCCGCGGTCATGCGTTCCCGCCGTACAATGCGAATGGGTGGAGTACCAGTTACTTTGTTTTTATCCTTGTTTCCTCAGAAACCACGCCCTTCAGAAGCGTTGAAAGGGTCCACATAACATGTGCACTGTTGGCAGATTGTTTGTTTAATTGTCTTGTTGATTACCTACTTATTCACTTATCAGGTATTACATGATCATCAGGATGTACGAGTTCTGTCGAAAATCACGTGAGATATCGTGACAACAGATTTTCGACATACCTTCGTAACTCGTACGATTACTCTTTTCGTGCCAGTTGCGATTGGTTGATTATGGTCGATTGCATCCTATACCAATCCTTCGCACAGCCCTCATTTGCTTTGTTTCCCTGGTCGTCTCTTTGCAATAGACTGGTAACATGGAGAACGCCCTGCCACGTCTCCATCTTAATCGCCTTCGATCTCTTCGAGTTGAAATAGTAGTTGAGGGCCCCATGTGTGAACTCTTCCTGAAAGGCTGATGTCAAATAGGAGGCTACATCCCCATTCCACGGTATAGAGTCCCACGTGCGCAACATCTCTGCAAGAACTCTCATACCAGGGCTCTTATAGATCACAAAACAACCCACCACATGACTCTCCGATCTCGAGTGCGGCATTGTTCTAAATGTATCGTCTAGCAGACAGTTACCTCCAGGAATCATTTGAGCAGCACTAACCATAATTCGTGTGAGAATAGGATTTTCTGTTCTAAATTGTGCTTTGAACTGATGGCGGAACAGTTGTCCATATGCAGCGTCCAGATATTGCATCGCTGCGAAAAACGCTTGTTTCCGATGGCTTTGTGAGAGTGTCATCTCATACAACGGCCAAGGTCTCAAAACATTGGAACTGCAGACTTCTTCTACGCTAAACCAAGGTGACCCAATTCCTTTCCGCATTGTGCGATATGCCAGGTCTAAGGCGTCTTGTTTCCGATGGCTTTGTGAGAGTGCCATCTCGTATAACGGCCAAGGTCTCAAAACATTGGAACTGCAGACGTCTTCTACGCTAAACCAAGGTGTCCCAATTCCTTTCCGCATTGTACGACATGTCAGGTCTAACGCTTCTTTTGCTCCAGATGACAGAGCTAGGTTCTTGTTATTGTACACTTTGTTCTCTACAGCTACCCAATTATCGGGAAACATCTCGAATAACATACCCCTGAACTGAAAGTCCGACCAATCATGATCAGTCTCCTCCGCCCTAGAAACTTCTTCCGTGAATCGTACCAGGGGCTTCTTCGATCTTGTGTCAATAGAAATGCAACACATAGGGCAGCTTCCTCTGGTCATTGCCACGTCCCCAACGGCCTCTAAGATGCGGTCGTAAAAGTCCTGCACCTCGAACGGATCTTTTACATGATGCGCGCACAGACACCGTGTCATTGTTGAGCACGAACTCTTCTGTTTACGCAATTCTAGTGTAGACCACAGGACTCTGATCTTATCATAGCCGAGTGTGCACGCCGGGGGGCATTCTTGCTGACTGTCTTCCTCCTGAGCCAACTCGGATTCGACGTCTTCCCCAGGCAGAGCGCTTCCTGGGTGGTTGGACTGTTCCAAATTGGAATCATTCAGTCCAAATGAGACCAGAAATGAATCCACTTCTTGTCGACGTTCACGTTCCAGTCGTGCTATTGCATGTTCCCGTCGTGCTCGTGGACCTGCTCTTGCATGTGCTTGTCGATGTGTTCGTCGATGTGTTCGTCGATGTGTTACTGCTTTACGTCGCGATGACGAGGCATGAATTCCTGCTTGTAGCCCTGTCGAGGCCAGATTTGAGGCCAGATTTGCAGATTCGCAAAGATTTGCAGATTCGCAAAGAGGTGGTGAAGCATAAGGTTGTGATGTAGGGAAATCAAAAACTGGTAAATCATAAAATTGCCATCGGGGCTCAGTTGGGGATGGGTGTGGAGCTTGAGGCGGGTATGGAATGGGGCGCAATTCTACCACGAGGGAGTTACTCAAATCAAACCTGCTTCTTCTCCTACCATCTTTCATTACAAGTATCGCTGGCTCACGACTGAGTTTATCGCTTTTCTCTCGGAAGTGAGCATGAGCTATGCTCAATCGTGAAAGAATCACCTCTAGTGCTTGTTGACGACTGAAGACATTGCCATTAATCCACAAGTCGAGCTCTCCTCCTATATCAATCACCCTGACTGCTTCCTCCGGGATAGGGTCCAATGACTGCGGAGGTCTAAAAAACAAATTCTGCAAGTCGACATAGGAGGCACTGAACATTACTGGATTTGGTGCGCTTTCGTCAGGCTCAGCAAAAGAAATGACGCGGTTGTGTCCATAGGTGATTCGTAATGACAACGTTTCGATGCTCCCCTTGTCTCTTAGATAGTCTGTTGTACAGACTTGTACTGGTAGCGTTGTCGGTTTGCCGCACCCCCACAGGTCGGATTCAGACTTGAGCAGAAAATACAATTCCAAAGCCTGATTAATACGTGGGAATGCTTGGACAATATCGCACATTCGCGCTACCATAGGTAACCCTTCTTCCTTATTCATCCCGAAGGCCTCGGGTGCTTGCTTCTAGATTCAAGAGAGCTTTTGGAGAGAAGGTGACAACTGACTTCGTACCTTGAAGGCATAACCACGTTAACGGCCGTTTTGCGCTGCGTCGGCCTAGAAAGTTGTGGGTGGGGGCAATTTCTGGGCTTTTGCACCCCCGTGCAACGTAGCTGTCGCGTAGGGTCGTTCCAAACCATGGATAACAAAATATGGAAACCAAAATATGACACGTTTCTTCATATGATTGGCCATATTTTGTAGCCTGCTGCACCTCCAAAACAACTTGTGGCCATGCTCCCTGCAAGTCCCATACGATATGAAATGCAGTTCTGGCAACTATTCTCGCTTATGTCGATGAACTCGCTCGCCTGTTGTCCTCCCCACTTTGCTTTCCCACCAGAACACTGTTTGCACATCTGAGACCACCATCTTTCAACAATCGAGTTGCGACAAGGTTCAACAATTACAAACACCTTATAATTCCGCAACCATGACTAAATCACGGCGATCTTCCCCTTCAATCGCCGACAATACTCCCTTGCCAATGCAACAAAGTATAAACGCCAACAATCAAAGCTCAAATGAGAATTTGCAAAATTTCCTGCTCCCAGATTCAAACGAAGAAATCAGAGAGCCCAGTCTTTCACCAAGAACCGTTTCACAACGTAAACTTCCTCCTAACGCATATTCACAAACCATTCTATCCACTGCGTGCAAAAAACTTGGTATGTCCGGAAGTGGATCGAAAATTGTCTTGATTGGAAGCCTAGAACAAAAGCAAATCTCTTCATTTCAAAAGATCGTAGAAATCAAGCAATTGTTCGATAAATCAAAAGCAAATTTTTCTGAGGGTAATGGACAAAGTTCTGCTCCTAACTGGACAAAAGGGAAGAGCGCTAGACTTTTTCACGTGATTGCGGACTCGCGACTTGCCACAGTGGTAGCCAAAATGTATCAACGAATTTCTACAAGAGCTGAACTCGACAAACCTCGTCACGATCCCTTTGTGGAGGAGTTTAGTATCTTGTTTAACGACACCGAGTTTAAACCCGAGCCTCCCGAACCTTATGATGGTGTTACGTTAGACGTTCTTATGCGATTTGACCCATCTATTTGCAGACATCATCGTGATGGCCAAACTCTAAAGCAGAAGTGGAATAAGCTGCGCTCATCTTACAGTATTGCCTGCAAGAACTTTGAGGCATCAGGACAGGGAGACGCAGATACTTTCCCCTCATTCACAAAGGGTGACGATGTGCTCTGCTATATGCATTGCGTCTTTCATGAGCACCGAAGCATAGAGGCAGTGCTAAGACTTATGCCTTCAGGGGCACAAATTGAATCAGGTCTTGAAGACACAGACTGCATTGCACAGAATGATCGCAGTGCAATTATGTCTGCGAAGAAGCGTCGCCGTGTTGATACAACAGATGCTTTGGCTGCTGCTATTACTTCACTGGCTAGATCTCGGGAGAAAGAGGGGCCTACTATTATTCAGGACAGTAATTCAAACACTGCCGCAGTTGACCATCAGATTGTAGAGCTGGATAGATCTATGAAGATCGCCAGTACTGTGTCATCTCTAATGGATCTTGAGGCTAAAATTATTGGTGTGATCAAAGGTCTCGAGAGCGACGACGAGTATTCGAAGCGATCACTGGAGAGTTATAAAAGCGTCTTACGCAAGTGGAAGAGATGTGTAGTATTTCGGCTTCTCAGTGGTTCGGATAACTGAAAAATGCCTAAGTCGAAGTCGACGCTCATGCCGAACTGGAGGCTATGCACTCGTCATCGAGAAGATACGGTGATGCCATTCATGGCTGGATTGGATACTAGAATGCTAGGAGTGCT
>JASCIV010000893.1:0-10703 GCA_030374735.1 Gracilaria caudata
TCAACGCCCTTCTCAACACCTTCTCCGCCCCCTCCCTCACGCGCGTGTTTGCCGCCCCCGCACACCTCACCACCGCCGCCGTGCACGCCTCCGTCACCACGCGCGAGCCGCGCACCGCCCCCGCCAGCGCCAGCAGCGCCTCCACTCGCACCTCCGCGCTCTCGTCGCTCGCCGCGCGCTCGCTCACCCTTACCGCCGCGCCCCGCTGCGCCTCCATCTCCCCATCCGTCGCGCGCCGCGCCAGAAGTGACAGCAGCTTGCCCGTCGCCGAACACGCCGCCGCGCGCAACTGCCAGATACCGCTGTCCAGCGCGCCATCCACAACGCCCGCAACCCGCTCCACGTCTGTACACTGCACCTCCTCCACCGACGCCCCACTCTCCAGAACTGATCCCATGGCCTGCAAGCAGCTCACGCGATCCGTGTACTGCGACTCCTCTCTCTCAAACTTCTCCACAATCATTTCCCCAATCGCACAATACTCCGCGCTGCTGCCGCACCGCGCAGCCAGCAGTCCCAGGCACCGCGCTGCCGCGTCACGTACCTCGCCACTCTCCTCACCCAGTCTCTCCGTCACACTCGCCGCCGTGCCCGCAAACGCGCTCTCCGGTAGCTTCCTTGCCACCTTAAACACCTGCGACAACGAGTGCAGCGCCGCCGTCTGCGCCCCACTGCTCACTCCATTCACGCTCACGTTCACCAGCTCGTTCAGCAGCGCCTCCAGCCGGCTTTGAATGCTCACCAGCGCCCCCACCGCCGCGCACGCCCTCACGCGCACCAGTCCACTGCCATCCGACAGACTCTTCACAAACGTGCTCTGCAGCTGCGGCGCCAGCAGTCTCAGCATCATCCCACCCTTCCTCAACAACACCAATAAAGCTCTCAACGTCGCCGCCTTCACCTGCCATGGCACGCGTCCCGACATCACCCGGATCAACGCGCCCGCCAGTTTGATCACAAACGCCCCAACACCCTTGCTACTACTTAACTCTACCAACTCCGCAATAGCCAGCGCCGACTGCTCCCGCAGCTCCGCGCTCCCACCCAGCACGCCGGTCGTCAGAATCGGAACAAACGGCGCCGCAGACTTTGGCATCTGCAGAGCAGTCACCGTTGTGCCTGCGTCTGACACCGAAATGCCGGACGCCGCTGCCCGCAGCGATTGTCTGATCACAGGAATGTGTCCACTCAGCGTCTCGCTCGGCACAAACTCACACAGCGTGCTAAACGCTTCCCACGCGCTCTTTGCAGCCATCTCATCAGTATCAGCCAGTTGCCTCACCAACACCTCCAGTAGACGTACTGTGACTGCGCTCACAGCCGCAGCCGACGACCTCCGACACATCCCTTGTACGGCGCGGCTAGCAGCCACTCTGCGCTCAGGATATCCTTCATTGTACTTGGCGAACAAACAGTCCAACATCAACTTTCTTGTTTCGTCGCCACCATTTGCAATCGCTCCCAGCACGCTATCCATCGCTTCCGTGTCTTTAGTCCCGTTTGTCGCGCTGTCTGCTCCCATTTGTTCAAGAGTATCCACAATCGCATCCACCACATCACTTACATACGGCTCAAATCCGCTTTGTGCCACAGCCGCAGCCGTAGCCAAAGCCTTACATGCCGCCGTTTGAAGCGGTTTCGTGACTATCAACCGAGGCACAACAATTGAAATCAGCCGTGGTCCGCTTGATATCAGAATCAGCTTAAGGCTGTCCAACGCAGTTTCTCCTTCAGCACACTCACCATCAGATGACAGTTTCTCTATCACCCTGGGCACGATCACGTCCACTACAGTCGTGCCCAGCGGTTTGAGCAACAACGCGAACACTTCTGCGGCAACTGACCGTACAACTGGTAAAATGTCAAACAAAGCCTGGTATACGGTATCGATAAGCTCATCGGCATACTCCTCCAGTTGGCTCTTCGGGCTCGCACCAACAAGCTCTCCCAACCCCTCGCACGCTCCGCGTCGTATTCTAGCAGATGCCTCCTTGTTACAAATGCCGCTGCGTAATGCAGGCAGCACCTCAGGTACAACTCTGTCACCCAGTTTCTGAGACAGGTCACTCAGCGTTCTTCCAGAAGCAGCTCTGCGTTCTTCATCTTCATCACCCAACCCGTCCACAATTTGTCGCACTGCGCACGGCATGATTTCCCGAAGAACGCGAGGAGTATTGGCCACAACAGACTTCCATACTTGCATTCCCGTCTGACGTACTCGTACACTAACATCGCATCGTATGATATAAAGCGCTGCGAGCACTTCATTCCGCCTTTCTGTACCAAGAACTTCTTCAATGGCTTTCATGGTCGCTTCCGTTGTCATTGCTGCTGCTGCTTGCTCAGGCGATTCAAAATCTTCACCATCTTCATCTTCATTGTCTTCTTCATCTCCGCCTTCTGAACCGTTCTCCTCGCCATCGCCTTCTGTACCATTCTCATCAGCCGACATGACCGCAAACACGTCGGGCTTTTCTGGCCTTGCGCCTGCAATCACAAGAAGCATGTCACCCAATAATTGAGTTGCAGCCTGACGAATACGCCACAGCTTTTCGCGCATTGCACTCAGCAACTCGGGAAGCAAATGATCCAATGAAGTCTTGGCATAGGCAGAAACAAGGTTCCGCCCAGCCCCAAGCGCTGCCTCTCGAACGCTATCAGCATCGTCTGCGAGGCCTTTGAGAATTGCTGCCAATGATGTTCCCAGTCTTCCTTCAAAGCGATCTCCCAGAGCGCGTGGCATTGACGCAATGAGCATCAATCCGCCTTCTCGGGCCTCCGCTGACGACTCTCCAGCGTTCAGAATACTGTTAAGCACCTCTTCAAGTCTTCTATCATTCATAGAGGCGGAAATCTCAGCGAGACCCATAGCAGCGCCCGATCTCTCAGCACTCGAGGAAACAATCGCACTACTTGTCTTAGAACGGTCACTCGAACCATCTGCATTCTTTCGTGATCCACCTAGAAGAGCGTTGACAAGCCACGGCACAATGTCACCGAGGCCCTGCTCTCCAAGCGAGACTGCCAAAGCACCGAGAGCCCTGGCAGATGTCCGCCTCACATCTGGAATGGCATCCAGAAGTGTCGTTCGAAGATCTGGTAATAGCAGATGCAGGTACGGTACAACATCTTCATGATTCGCAACATTGTTGCACATGGAACCTACAATAGCGGCCGAACGCTTTTTCAACTCAGAGTGTCTATCACGTAGCCCACGATGCAAAGGCGGAATCAGTAAAGCTAACGAAGCCGCGTCTATGGCGTGCACGAATTCTGAACCGAGCATTGCATCAATTGCGCCACGGGTTCTACCCGAAGGGTCACGCAAAGCAGCCAGAAGAAATGGTGAAAGCTTTCGTACTTCTGGGCTGCGAACGACAGCGGCGATTCGGTTCACTGCGGACTCTGCTGCATTCACTACCTTCGGATGGGCGTCTGCCAATGCCTCGGCGAGCTTGGGAACTACCTGAGGGAGGCATTGTGCGAGCTGTCTCGGCGCACAAAATGCCATTGCGCCGAGAACCTCTGCGCTCCCAGCTTTTGTACGCCACTGTCTTTCTTGTAAACCGGCTAGCAACGACGGCAATATCATTTTGACACCTTGTGAAGAAATCTCGGACATGGACGCCTGAGCAGCTGCCCAGCACGCGTTTCGAACTTCCACAACAGAGTCTCCCATGCATGAAAGCAGGAAAGGTACAATCACAACTGTATATGGTTCAAACAATCTTCCCAACATTATAGCATGCGTTTCAATTAACATAAATGCCCCTTGCCGTCGCCTAGGCGATTTATCTTTCACAGCTTCTTCGACTTCCGCCATCAGCTTCAGTCGTTTTACAAACTTGAGCCCGAGGCCACTGCTCATACCAGCCAAAGAGTATGCAGCTCCTCGTCTCTCCCCATAAGAGGACGACTCACTCCAAACAGTCTTCATTAACGTTGTAAGAGTTTGTTCGCTATCACGTGAAACTGCTGCATCGGCAAGAGGCCCGAGACAGCGAGCGGCGGCGTTCTGCACAACTTCGGACGGAGTTTCCAACGCGCTCTTGATGACCTGTCTCGCAATCTTCTCCACACGAGCATCATCTGAAGGCAAAAAACTAGCCACAGATCCAAGACACATGACTAGGTTCTCTCTCGTTCGATCTGCGTGAAGAATTTCGTCTTGTGACATCGACGAAGTACCAGAATCGTTAAGCTGTTTCTCAATCATGGGAAGAAGTAATGCAGGACCGTACTCGCCCGCAGCAACAACAACAGCCATCGCTGCTTTTGACATATGGTCCCGGACCGTCTTGTTCTCATCCCCAAGACTCCTTCCCGCAAGGAAGGAAAATAGGATTGTCGTTTCTCTCGGCGTGAGAGACTTCTCAAGCGCGATGTGCTCAATAGCTAATGCTACTCCTTCACGCGCAGTCCATCCCTCGTCGTCGGCTTCCTCCATTTCCGACCGATCTCGGCCCCTCTTTATTGCCGGTGGAATTCCTTTTCTAATAGACGAAGTCTTTGAATTGATCGCTTGATGTTGGGTGGGCAAGTTTGCTCCGTAAGTGTCAAAAATTCTCATAAGACATTCATTCCGAGTGGCTTCAGCTTCCTTTCCATGAAGAGCAGCAGCAATTGCTTTTGCAGCCATTAAACGAATATCGGATTCTCTGCTGGTGATAAGTTCCAATAAGACCAACGCGTCTTCATGAGTATTCAGCGGATGATTATAATTCTCCCATAGTTCACCAGCTAATTCTGCATTAGCATCATCTGGGTCAAATCGTCCTAACCACAAAGCTCTTCCCAACGCCGCATCACGAGGACAATCGATAGTAGGAGAAGAAAGAGGAGGAAGGCGAGTTAAAGACGAGAGCACTGCATCACGAACGGATGACTTTCCGGAGACAATGCCATGGAAGACCTGACTCAGTGCTTCAGCACCGGGACTAAGAGCGGTACCAGTCAGGAAGGCTAATGCATCTGCAGCTGCAGCGAAGGCACCGTCCTCTCTTTCCAGGACTTCCAAAATCCATACCCCTGCTTTTGACGCAGCAGTTGCGACAGCTGCATCAACGGCTTGCGGTTTGCAGTGCTCAAGAAGTACCTGTGCGGCTGCTTTTACAACTGCAACCTCCTCTCTTCTCTTCGTTGCCCCCACCTTTCTCGACAATCCAGTCTGGTCTGATTGGCTAGGATTCCGTAAAAGAGAAGCTTGAATAATGGGTAGAACACAGGCAAAGTCTTCCGCTTCCAGAGCGGGTGGGACTATGGATTTCAAGAACATGATGAGCTTTGTCACAGTATTGTTGACATTTTGCCCTCTCTGAAGGCCATACAGGCAGCCCGGGATTTCGTCGTCGACAGTCTTCAGCACCCGATCTGTAGTCCTTGTTAGCGCAAAGATGGATCGGCGACACGGTTCTTCTAACATTTCGAGCTTTGCCATTGGTAAGACTAAAGACAAAGCCCTGCTCATCATGTCATGCATACCATGCGGTGCAACGGCAGTTAGTTCGGAAACGCCCATCAACATAGCTTTTGCATGACGAAGGGCTTGCTCGGCCCTCTCTGCATGAACACGAGCAGTTTTCATCTTCTCATTTAATGCACTTGCCGCTGCTGCCGCCGCTCGGGCTTTGTCTATTTCGGCTTGTTTCGCCTGAGATGAACGCTTGTGAGTTGATGTTTGATGCTTCTTGGTCGACTTCTTCTGCGTGACATTTACAGCACCATTGGAAACGTTGTTAGTATTCAAATCGGAATTCTCCACTTCCTTAACAAACTTAAGGGCTTCGAAGTGAGCTTCAGTCAGTTGATTAATTCCATCCACAATAGATTCTAGGTTTCCAGTTACATGTCTGAGGACTCGAGTGGAATATGTGTTCGAGGGCTGTGCCAGAGCACAAATGCTATTTACAGCCGCCTTTACTAAGGCGTAGTTATCGGATAAAAGACCATCACCTCCGAGAGCAAATCTGAGGCATTCTCCCAGCCAGTCTTCATCGCCGTCAGGGTTATAGATGGGGTCGACATCGTCGAGCTTCTTCGACAGTGCAAGCCAAAAGCGAGAGGATTGTCTCGGTCTAAAGTCCGTAGGTGGGGAATACACTCTTGGATGATTCGCAGCTAACAAAATGATGGGAAGCCGCTCCATAGGAATATTTGGAAAAACTGTTGCAAGCAAAGTTTGCCCTAGCATTTCGGATGATCGCATTCCATCTTCAAATGTGTAGCTCCTTGCCACTTGGGATTTCCCTGCCTCACTTATGAACTCAGTGTTCCACAAAGCTGTCAGCATTCGTAGTATAGTCTGTTGGTTCCCACTTTGCTGAAACTGACGTACCAGCTTCAAAGCCATAGTTGACACTTGAGGCCGATCATCTAGACAGTGCTTGAATAACGTTTGTAGAGCTGCATCCGACGCTTCATGATTTCTCTGAATCATCCATGAGCAGCAGGCTAGCACACAACCTACCTCTTCCGTCGAGGATAAATTGCTTGGATCTCGTAACACGGGAGAAGACTTTGGATCCGACAAAACTGCATCAGATGTTGTTCCTAACGACATTGATACTTCATCAACGCTGTCGAGGTTCCATATCGACAGGATAGCGAAGGCTCGTAATGCGTCTTCCTGTTTTGACTTTGTACCGCCTGCAGCGGCAATCTCATCCAAAGCTCCTCGAGGATTCCCAGCAAAGAGGGATTCTGTCATATACGATCTTGGAATATCACTTGTCAAAGCAAGGAGCACTGCTTTCCGATCATTCTCGCTTTGTGTTCCTCGAAGACACTCCGTCAAGAAGTCTGTGCATGTCTGAATAGTATCGGACTTCTCGACAACCTCTTGTGCTTCTATCAGTACCTTTACAAGGGCCTCGAAGCCAGCTAAGCGCACATCAACGCTCTTCTCTTTCTTGGATGTAAGCAAAGAGTGGATATCCAGCAATACTCTCTCGTAAACCGCTATCGACCTTCGCATTGCACAAATGAGTGCAGCTAATGATTGCACAGTAGAAACCTTTTGATACCCGTATCTTGCAGTCTTCAGCGCGTCTGTCTGACCAACAGCAATCTTAAGCAAAATTTCTTCGCTCTTGACACAATAACCCAGTTCTTCAGCAAAACACGTCGCATATGTCCTCATTCTCTCATCAGCGCTCTTGGATGCTTGATGAAGAGTTGGAATAAGAGCTTTGGATGCTCTTTCCGATAGATCTTTCGTACGAATGCCACGAAGCAAAGAAACAGTCGCAGGTAGCGCAGTTTTCGATTCTCGCTTGAGGGCATGGTCAACAATCGGAATAACTTTCCCCACGAGAAAACCGTCATCTGCTCCTTCTAAGACAGAGGAACAGGCTCGGACAACGCTGTCAGCAACGGTCACATTCTTCATGCAAAGATTTGCAACTGCTGTTAAATATCGCCCCTGCTCCGCATCATCAAAGCTCTCACACGAGGAAGACAATAATCCAAGAGAAGCCAGTGCTTCGTAAGACGCCTTAGCGTACCCATCAACGGATTCGAGTAGACGAGCCTTGTAAAGTGCTGGGTTCAGCGATACGATACGCGATCCTTTTTTATATGCGCTTCGTATCGCTTTTTGTTTGCTTCGGTGTTGCGGACCGCCCGGAGTTTCCGGTGATGCTTCCACTGCAGCAATAGATGCGATGAGAAGATCGAGTGCTGAGGCCCTGAAGTCTTTGGATTTGATCCTTTGGAGGAGAACGCACGAAAGCTTGATGAGATTAAGAGCCTCCCGTGTAGTACATGGCGTCTTCCTTAAAGACGAAATAAAACCGTTTACCCTCTTAGTTATTTGAGCCTTCGCAACATCAATAGACGCTTCACGCAGGATGTCGAAGATGAGTTCGAGAACTTTGTGGGTAGCAGATGGCACGCGCGCGAGAAGGAGAGGAATGGCCGCTGTTGGAATTTGTCTGGGAGCCTTCGCCAGATCTCTCAGAGCAGCCAAAGCCACACCCGTATCAAGAGATAGGGCCTTGCGCAGTTTCTGCTTTAAGTCAGATTCACTGGCCATGTCTCACTTTGTTTCTGCGCATAGACCGTTTCTGCAATGCGGATATCCTGCTTGAAATCCGACGAGAGTGTGATCAGAGAACCTCCTGCGTCGTGCGCCAATAACAGCATTTGGTAGCAACGTTGAACAATAGATGTCTGTAATACAAGACGAAGAGTACCGAGCGCCGCAGCGAGTGCATTCGAGAAGATAACTCCTCGTTGGATAGATAGTACCACGACGATGCTGCCTGCAGATCTTTAGATCTACCCTTCGTGCCAGGCTGTCCAGTGCGTATCAAGCTTCTCTGCATTTTTTGCCTAAGCCCATTTTATAGATCCAATGTTAGATTGCCCAGTGCGTGGCAATCCGACAATGAATGTCATGCCGAAAGCCCCATCATCTGCTCATGCATGGACCAGGATGACGGTCCTGAGATTCGCCGCAACCCTCAACACAATGTGTCATGTTTATTGTGGGATGACAAAACATCGATTGAGTTGGTGTGCCCGCTCGACCAAACTCCCTTCGGTTTCTGATGTTAACATTACTGTGAACATCTAAGAAAGGTTATCGCTACCCCTGTAACTTTGGTTTGCGCATCCTTCGTTCGAGCAATCTCAAGAGAGAAAGAGGGGGAAATTCCCTCTTTAGTGCTTTAGCATCTTGCAGTAAGGCCTGGCGAAATACCGCGCGACAACTCATAGCACTCGTTCCTCTCTTGCTTCATAATTAAATCGCTCAGTGCAAGGGTACATAGTACAAATACAAGTCTTGGCTAAGTTGCACAGTCAGCCAACACCCTGCTCAGATTTACAGGGACAAACCTCTACACCCCTCCAAAAACAAGTTAAAAGCAAATACACGTTCTTCTTTCCTATATTCATATCGCTAACTGTCTGCCACGACAAGTTCTGATTCTCATGTTTGCGAAAGTATATTCCGTGCTGCGACATGTACACCATTCAAACGATGACTCTTGCTGTGTAAACGCCCAGTTAACGAGTAAAAGTCTGACAGGGGACGAAAAAGGGTTGGAGTCATCACGCGTTCTTGCGTACCAAAGAACAAGAATGATTGTCTAGGATTGTATCATATAGTGCGCTCGAGTTGTTGAATCAGAGTAAGTCCACATCCGACAAGTTGAAACTAGTAATGTGGTGATGTGGTCGAGTCGAAAATTAAACTAAACAGACCCAGGCATCTCGAACCTTCGTCCAAAGGGCCCTACAAAGGACTTACCTGCTACCCAAAGTAGTAGCCGTTCACCTTGGCCAAAACATTGAAGAAACAATATTAATCAAACTGTTCAACATGACGTGACCGGTTCCGTTCGATGCCATGTTGGCAGAGATGCCCTACGGAACGAGATGATTTGTTTGAAAGCAGTCATCGAATAGAGAAGGTTACAGTGCAGGCCATACACGACAAAGAGAGGATGAAAAGTTTCTCAAGGCACGTCTGGAAGTTGTTCTGTAGCCGATAAAGGGGGAGCACTTAGGTCACCAACATCTGGCAAACCTTTCTCGGAGTTTGTCATTACGGTGTCATACAAGTCAGCCAGGCCATGGTGATCTTCCAATCCTGTGTCGTCAAAAGAATAAAAGAACTCTTGCTCGGTGTGGGCGGGCGAAAGTCGTAAAATACCCATGACATCTTGGTCATCTTCCAACACATTTGGGACAGGCGGGTTGGTAATAGAGAGTTCGGGTGTGAAGTCGGGTGTGCCATTTTGTCTCGAAGACGACGGTTCAGACTTGGGTGCATGATCCTCACCTCCCTGAGAAACAAGGAGACAATCAATGGGCCCTGAGTTACTCTTGACGAACACCTGATAACGGCGCTCACCATATGGCATTCCTTCGTCAGGATCTGGGACCTCCAGCTCGGTGCCAGGAGGTGCCTTGATGGCTATGAGTGTATCGCCACGCAGTTCAGGAATAGCCTTGATATCGTGATGCGTGACATATGCATAGGCCGCACACTGTTCACCGGATGCAAGCTCTTTTAGACGGGCTTGCATGGAGTCTATTTGCTGATCCAAGTCACGTTCCTCCGCACTGAGGATGTCAAACTCTTTTCTTAGAGCGGCGAGCTCTTGCTGGGATGAAGGAGTAGTGGAAAGTTGGTGACGCCATTTGATATTGTTCTTGCTCTTCTTTTCGATGATTCCAATGCCTTCCAGCACGTTGGTAATGTCGTAGATTCGCCTCTTCTGTACGTGTAGACTCTCGGCCGCCATGTTCAAATCGAGAACACCGTCCTTGCTATCCTTGAGAAGGTTGACGAACTTGGTGGTGAGCAAGCCGAGGCTGCTATCATAGCGGCACGTTTTATCTTCGACGAGCATGGAGGCCTTCTTCTTGGGCTTGCGGTCGACGCTGTCAGTATGGCGCGCGGCGTTATTGCGGGGACGCTTGAGGGAGCGCTGATCGGCGGAGGTGGGGGGGGACTTATTAAGGGCAGTGAGGGTGCTGGCAGCGACAGATTCGTCGAGCGAGGGCGTATTAAGAGGCGCGTTTTGTGTGGCGGATACAGATTTGTTAGCGATAGCGGGAGGGAGCGGAGGTGGGGGACCAGGTGACGAAGGAGCGGCGGCAGAAGCCATGGGACGGAACGAACGGAGCGTCGATGAATCACGCGAAGAAGAGCGCGGACAGGCGGAATGATAAGAAGGGGGCTTGGGCGGGAA
>JASCIV010000894.1:0-10702 GCA_030374735.1 Gracilaria caudata
TCTCTCTCCTTAAAAAGGCCAGAAATCGACGTGGCGCATCCAATATCAAATCTCTAAGTGACTTTTGGCGGTACTCTCGACGACCGCGAAATTGTTGAGTTTCATGGCAATCGGATTGCAATCCAATGTCACCTCTAACAGAACAAAAACAACGGGCAACAATCCTTACTTAAACTTCAACACATTACTAAATCAAGTAGAAACCACTTCCACATTCTGCTCTGCGTATGTTTTCCGTCTTTTCCGCTTCTGGGCTTGGCTTCCTCTCGAACAAATGTGCACAGAAGCATAACAACATCCTTCGGATTGGGGTTCGTGTTCTTGACGTTCATTGAGATGGAAGGGATGTCTTAGATGGGTTGCAAGGGTATTGAGGGGAGATGGTGGAGTTGGGAGCTTTGTTTGGTTTCATTGTGTGATAGAGGTGGTTTATGTAGTACAGAATTGTCGCCACTTACTGTTGGAGATGGACCATGTTAGGCTGTGTAAAAGTCAACGGCATATTGACAGCACTCCTGTAGGAATTTGTTAAGTAGAAGCGATATTCTAACGATAATAACGTTTCAAATGCGTAATTGGCGTTGACGAACGTTCTAACAAATCGCAAAGTGCGGCTGGATTGCAATTCGATTGCAATTCGGTTCTCTAGCTGCAATCCGATTGCAATCCAGCCGGTAAACAGCAATCTCGATTGCAATCACGCGGTAGTGGAGCAATCCGTGATTGCAATCCGTGATTGCAATCGATTGCAAAATCAATCGATTGCAACCAACCCCTGCAAACAAGAAGACGTAATGCAGCCATGATGAAAGAGAAGTTCGCTGGTCTCCTGAGAAGTCAACTGGTGCCGAAAAGTCACGAACGACATTCCGAAGTTGATATTAGAGCTGTTTTATACTCATAGAACGCATGCAAAACCAATGCCCAGGCCCATTGCATATGCATGACGGAGCTATGGATATGAGTCGGGGCCTGCAAGAGGATAGATTTTTTCGGGAACAGTACAATAGAGTCTATTGGGTCACGACATATCAGTAGGGTTTGCGAAATGGATTGCACTTCAAACACGATCTTAAGGTCTGGAACATGACTTGAGAGACAAAGAGAATGTTATGGGGCAGGTTTTCATCATTTTTCTATAACGAAAGATCTCATTAGCACTAAGCGTTCAGAACCGTGAAAAGTTGATATGGTTGCGGCCTATGAGAGCATGGCAAGGGCCCGCAGGGCCCTTCTATCTTCTTCTTGAATACGGTCTTTTGCACTTCCAAGGCTCCAGGAAAACCATCATGCGTACCTATGAAACGTAAGGTGTCAGTGATGGGCAACGAAGATTTAGACGGCCATCATTCGGGATTGGGCGCACAGCGCCAGGTCCCGAGTGTTACTGAGCCCAGTGTCGGCTTAAACACTCAAATGACGCGAGATTAAAGTGGCAGCTAATGCGAAAATCACGATATAAGTACGCTGGGGGGCCTATGTTTTCGGTGATCGTTGTGGCTTTTTGGCTCGAATGGGCTCTGCGATTTCGCACTGGTGTTGGAAAGATGGTATTGCGTTTTGAATTCGTGCCGGATGATCTTGGTCAGTTCAATAAGAATGTCGACCATTTTTTATCTCAAGCGCCATGGGCCGTTGCATGAAGCTAACAAGACATTTAGTGGGCCCAAAGCGTTTCAGAAGATGATTGTTGCGTCTAGGGCGGTTTGGATTGTGTTCTAATTAATTGGCATTGTTCCGGGAGTGGTGCCGTCTATCATTGGCGTCTCGGTTTTCGAACAAACAACAGACCATCAATACATTGGCCTTTCATAGTTTCCTCACAAAGGTAGATTGTAATTGCAATTCAGGTAAAGTTTTTGGTTGCGTCAGTGGTGACTTCATGGTTTGAGTTGTGCATGTACTACTTTCTGACTTTTGTGGCTGCGGCGTCGCGTGTTACAGCTGATGTACGAGCTTATTTTGGCCACTATAACCCGACTTTGTGCGAGAGTTCGAGATCAAGTTGAGTGCGATATGTACATTTTCTTCGACCGAAGTTTTGTTAGGCTCACATGCTTCGCACTGTGAAGGGGACTGCAGTAACGATATTATTCGGTACTTGTGGATGTTGAAGGGGAAATCTGGAATCTTCTTCGTGACTTTTTCCGATAGCGGTCTTCTGTAGGAATCGAAACCACAGAGCTTCGCTTGCATGGAATCAAAGACGTTCCCTTTGAGTAATTATAAATTACACCATGCCCATTCACCGAAATCGGCGTTTGAATTTTCAAACCAGCGTTTTGAACGGCTTGCGCCGACACCCAGCTGCGGCTGCATGGCATCCAAGCGCCAACATCGGGAGAGCGCATCGTTCCTGCTCAATCGTTTGAGCGGCCCCGTCATTTGTCAGTGCCCTCTCCGAGGCGCTGCTCCAGAACACCTGCACAACCCACGTCATCCCATTCTTTGAAACATGTCCGCCCCCCGATGGGAGACTCAGAAGGAGAACATTCAACCTCGACCTCGAGGACGCCATGCAAAGTTACTTGAGAAGGTTTTGGTTGGAACAAAGGAAGATATAGAAGCAGAACGAGTTCGTCGAGAAAACGCAGTCAAACATGCTGTTGCAGGAAATGAGCCAGCCGACAATTTACTCGACGTCTACTTGGCATACGCGCTTTTCATCGTCGATTACTATCCTTCCGGCTCAAAGCATCTTCTGCGCGCAGTCGAGGATCCCTGTCGGAGACATGCTAAGGATGAGTTCTTTCGCGATGATATCCGATTTCTTCGATTGTGGATTCTTTACGTGGAAATGCGACGAGATAAGCTTGAAGTGTTTAGTTACATGAAGCGAAAGCGAATTGGATACTCATGGACCTTGTTTTATGAAGCCTGGGCCGCAACTCTTGAAGCAGCTCGCCAATACGACAAAGTCCAAGAGGTGTATCTGCTTGCGAAGGAAGTCAATTCTCGTCCTCAGAACAGAATTGAACAGCGTGAGCGCGAATTCGAGGCTCGCATGGCTGCGAGGAAAAAGCGCGACCAGAAGAAGAAACTGGATGTGGAAACGAAGAAGATTGAAAATGCCAAACGGGAGGCGGCGCGCAAGGAAAGAAACACCGATCGAGCGGAGCCGTCGTTGGCATCGGCCATTCTTTCGGCCCCTGTTTTGGTTGAGAATGAACACGCTGGCAAGGAAAGATCTCAGCACGTTCGACCTGCGCTTGGAGAGATTTCAGAGCGTGAGGCTGTTAGTGGGCTTCGACCTTTCACCTCACGCCCACCCAGTTCCTCTGCACCTGCACACGAACAAAAGCAATCTAGTCAACATCACCATGAAGAACGAGCAAACAAAGAGAACAAGTTCCAGATATACAGCGACCATTCAAAGCCCGACCTTAATTCTAAGCCTGCGCATGACCAGGACCTACCGTTTGAAGTCATGGCCAAGAGCGATGATGTTGGCAAAGAAGACCGCGGTTGTCTTCCTTCTAAATGGGCTGGCCAAACCCTTCCGCAGAACAACGCTGCAGTACAAAAGCTTAAGAAGAGAAGCTTTTCTTCCCGACAAACCGGCTCGTTCCAGATATTCCAGGACGAAGACTATCAACGCGGAGGATCTGCTGCAGATCGAGTTTTGGATAAACCTTCCTCACAACCTGCAAACGACGAAATCGCCAACAACAACGAAAACCTCCCCGTTCCATCTCCTGAAGCTGCAAGACGAGAACCATCTCCGACCTTTCAGAGAAGAGAAGACAGATACAATCGTCCACCATCACCGACTATTAACACAAAGATTGCCATGCGCGAGATTGACGACATGTTCAATAGTTCTTTTCCGTTGGAACAACCCAAGGAATCCAAGTTTTCTCTGCCACCGAGTGTACCTTTGTCACTGGATAGAGAAGTCACGAGAGAGTCAGCTCCATTTCAAGTCCTACCAGATGAAGCACTGGCTAGAGATTCGAGGTACAGTGAGAATAAGGTTGTGTCCCCTGTACATCATTCAGAGAAACAACCAACCCGATATGATGAATTGGACCTCCAAAGGTACCTCAACACGTGGGCTGTTGATCAACCATCTTTTCAGTTCATTGGAAATGCACATGTCGACATTGAAGCGGACAGCGTTCTAGAGCTGCCCTGGCGTGTTCCCGTGACTCTGTGTGTCCAGGAATCCCAGTGCCATGGATTTAATCAGCGCTCGCGAGTGTTCTTTGTGGAGGATGTGGATAACGAATTCGGAGAGGCTGAATTGTCAGTATCTTGTGCGAACGAAGAAGAGGATGTTCCTTTATTCGTCCTGAAGCAATCTTGTGCATCCAATATATGGGAATTCTACATTTACCAGACCATTCAGCAGCGGTTTCAAAAGAAGCTTATGCAAACAGATAGTATACCGTTGGCTGTTGGGTTTTCTCATGGCAGAGAAATGTCTTTCTTAGTATTGGATACAAAAGGGGTTGCAAGTCTCACCAGAATCTTACAGATGATGCCCAGGAACGTACTGCCAGAAGCACTCGCTATGCTTTTCACTGTAGATCTGCTGAAGACGCTTTGTATGCTCCATGAAATCAATATCATTCACTCCGATGTCACTCTCGACAACGTTTTGTTTCGAAGGAACACAGCCGTGGAGTTGATGGCGGACGCATACGACGCATCTGGAGAACAGGGTTGGTCGGCATGCGGAGTCTTGCTCGTTGATTATAACAACTCTGTTGATGTACAACACGAACGTGTGGGAGGTACCCGAGTTGAAGATGTAGTCCGGTACACATCTATCTGCGACAGTTCATTGTTTGATCAAGAATATCGCCCACGCTCATCCGAAGCATGGGCTTTCAATGTTGATTGTCACGGAGCAGCAATTTGTGCGGCAAAGATGCTTGGTGTTGAGTTGAGTAGCACTGACAGCGGCCCAGTGGCCCTGAAGCATGAAGGGATCTGGAAGTCGTTTTTCGATGACGTGACGCGACTACAGCCTCTTTCGACACCATCAAAGACCGTGGAGTTGATGCGGCGCTATTATGAATCCATGGAACGGATTCTGGTTGAACACGAGAGGGAACTAGGATTTGAGGTTCGTAGGTTATTCAGGGCCGTTGCATTCTCTCTGGAGGCAGACGCGGACACAACAAGAAAGCATTAATTTTTGGCAAGGAGTATAGATGGCTCGCTCTCGGTCATAGGAGAACCGATTCTTTATACATTAATGGTTCTCGGAAGAGGGGCCCAAACAAGTTTGGTGAACGGAATGATAGTAACATGTGCATATCCCTTGCGATAGTTGCTCCGATGCTCTGTGTGTGAAAGAACCAATCGTACTTTAACATGCTTTTTCACTAAAACTAGAGACGAGCACTTATCCCCGGGGGAACGCCTCTAGCGTTTTTTGCGCCAAGCAGTAGGACGTCATCGGTAGGGGGCCATACTTTGTTGGGCTCCACGTCTTGTACGCAACGATATTTCTTGAAGTCCGTTACGCCTCGACTGCGTAGGTAATCCTCGTCAATTATTGCTTCTCCATTCAAGATTTCTGGGGGTTCTTGGACCATCTTCAGCACACAGTCTGAGATTATCGTCGCTTTTCTCCATTGACTTCGTGCTGCCAGTTTGAAATTCTTCGTTGCGAAACTCTCTATCATTGTCGCAGGCCATAGGGCATTTATACTAACGCCCGTTCTAGCCACCTCCTTCGCAACCCCCATGGCTATCATTGTCATACCATACTTTGAGATACCGTATGCTACTTTTCCGCGAAGCCATCCCAGGTCAACAGGAGGGCTCATAACAATAATTCGACCATAACCTTGTCGTTTCATGATCGGAAGGACTTCGTGAACGCAGCAAAACGTAGCACGTACATTTACTTCATGTACTAGATCGTATCGAGACATGGGAGTATCTTCGACGTCCTTCCACCAAAGGGCGCCACTGTTGCAAACAAGGTAGTCGATTCTGCCGTAGGTTTCATAAGCTCTTTGCATCAGCTTGTGAATGTTTTCGGGATTTCGAACATCACATTGGAAGGGCAATGCGTCAGACCCATACTGACGGACTTCTTCGGCGACCGTGTAAATGGTGCCTGGGAGATTTGGTGTATCTTTGACTGTCTTGGCTGCTATGACAACGTTACAGCCGGCCTTGGCGAAAGCCAGTGCGATTTCACGTCCGATACCTCTGCTGGCGCCCGTAATCACGGCCACGCGCCCTTGCATTTGCTTCAGATGAATCGAAGATGGCATCTTGGTAGTTAGTGGGTGACAATCTCTGCTCACTGCAGACCCTTCATAACCAGGGCAGAGATCCTAATTCGTCGCAGCCCCGGTCCGTTGGGCAACGGCAAGCAAGTTTGAGATGTAGTTTTGCCCCAACGTTTTCAAGTGTACAAGTCCCGAACTGCAAAACTTTTGCCGCCTCGTTGAAGACAATGAAGAAAATGGCTTGCAAACCTGTCCTGGAAGTGCAAGAGGTGGTTACTGGCTAGTGGCTCAAAAAGAGTGCTGTCAAAGGTGCAGCGTTCCATATGCAAAATCACGATCAGTGACGGTCAAGTGGAAGCTGCCAAAAATTTTGACTGCTGCACTTGGTCATTGTGGGGTCTACAAGTTCTGGGACGCAGCACTATTTCTCATCGTCGACGAACGCGCTCTAAAAACGACAGGAAAGAGGCTGTAGCCATCTATCTATGGCAAACCAATGTGTTTGGCATTCGGGACCCATTTCATCTTCGTTCTACGGCAGCGAAAGGATAGCGTTATAGCACCCTTACGATACACGGCACTTGCAGTTGTCATCCGGGCAACTCGTTTCCAAACTAGACCGCACATGGATCCCAGTCAAGGAAATCACTGCTTGTAGGAACAAACTTCGTTGTTTGTGAGAAGCGGTCATCACCGATAGAAGCCAAATGTCGTAACCCCTTTATCATGGTGAAGGATCTTCTATATCTAGACAGAGCGAAAGGCGTTTCATCCTGCATCGGTACGATTCTCAATTGAATCTTAAGGTGTGATTTAGAAGCGCAGTACATTAACTTTCGACACAAGACACCAAGAACTTTTGCTGGGCATTCATTCATTATATCTGCAACAGACTCTGCTCTTCCCAGCAATGAAAACGAAGTCTTTCTCGACAGCAGGGAATCCGTTTTGGAGTATGTACATGGCGAGCTTGGATACAGCCATGGACTAGTGTGTTCATTTCCCCCCGGTTTCAAACGACTGGATAGTGTCTCCTTCTTTATTGCGCACAGCAATCTTCCACTACTAGGTTGAAGTAAACCTTTCCCTATAGAAAGGTTTCTCTCGTCAAGAATGATAATAATCTATAGGAATACTGTCTAATCAATTCTTGGAGACTTCAATCGCGTCGCTCAGCAACCGGTGGAAGTTCTTCTCGAAGGGAGGCGTTTGCAGGAGGACAACTAAGAACTATGTGCTCTACGTCCTTTTCGCACATTTGTACCACACTCACACTTCAAAAGCTTCTGGGTCATATACTGCAGGGAGATTTGCAATGTGTCCCGTGCAAAGCTGGGCTTAGTGCACTTTAGGCTCTCTGACGGTGAAGTCGTCCGTTCTAAATGCGGGAAGCGAGGCCAAGAGTGATTTTCCTTTCACCTTTCCCGACAGCTGCGCTTTGACATGTAGCATATCTATGCCCACTTTAATTTGTTCAGCCAGCGGTACCTTTGTAGCGCAAGGCCAGACTTTGCGAGCTTATCCTCGTCTTTGTTTTTTCCAAAACGCCGCAGTGGCTCGGTATCCAGGAAATGCATTGCTTACATTGCAAACTCAGGCCGTAGAGCGAGTGAGCAAGGCTCTTCAGTCGTCTGGGCTGCTTTCAAAGTTTGGTGCAAGGGGATCAGGAGAATTCTGCAATGGGCGAGCATACAATAAGTCAATGAATGTCATCACCGGCGCTTGGATGTGTTCCCAATTGTTTCTTATTTGGTTGTAGGGTGAACACGAGCATCTAAATCCAAGCAGGTGTCGAATCCTTTGGGCAATTGTTCAGGAGCATCGGTCAGAGGTGTGCGAGAGTTTTTTTTTTTTTTTATGTGTGAGCGACCCATAGCGATAGTGATGGACAATGGTAGCACTCGGGGACCAGGAAGAAGCACGTTTAACGTTTGCGAAAGAATGCTTCTCGGTAAAACGATTTCATTTTGGTATGCTGAAATGAGGTGCTTTACGTGAAACATGGTGCATCTAATACAATGAAAGTGAGAACACCTCACATTGATGAGGTCTCGACGTGTTTGTGTGTTCACACTCTCTGTTTGACAGACTACAAAGTTGATAGGCGTATTGCATATGCACACAAACTCTCGTATCAATGGTAATGGATCGTAAGCAGCACCAATCGTCCATTTGATCACGTTACAAGAACAGAACAAGAGCCAGCTGCCGCCGTCTGACAGAGAAAAGGACGGTTATCGGACATGTTGCTGATGATGAGAAGAACACAAGTTACTGGGACGGTTTACTTTGCTGGCGTCTGTACAAGAGTGGCCTTCTCCTCTATTGGCGCATCGGTCTTGGGTCCAGTTTTTGGCTTGTTTGCCTTTGCATACGTCTTGTAGAAAAGCGCACCGAAAACTGTGGCGGCTCCGAGCCACTGCATGGCGGTCATGCCGTGACGGAAGATGAGGTTGGACACAAACACGGACAAGAACTGGCGAATTGTCATGATGGTGGCATACAAAAGCGCGCCGAATTCCTTGATGGTGTACGTGATGGCAAATTGTCCGGACACGGCCGAAAACGAAAGCACGGCCATGTCACCCACGACGGTGGGGTACTTGAGCAGAAAGGCGATGGACTCGAAAAGCTTGCCAGAGCCGACCAGGAAGCAGATGCTCATGAGTCCGGAGCAGAGGTTGACGTAAAGCATCTGGTTGTAGATGGTCATCTGATAGCCGGAGAACAGCTTCTCCTGAAAGGTGGAGGTAAAGCCATCGAAAGCGAGATATCCAAGCATGAGCAACAGCCCGTAATACGAGTCCTCGTCCGACGCCTTCTTCGCCTTGATGTTTCCGGACAGCAGAAACACGGTGCAGCCCAACGCGACAAACACGGCCACGCCGTACTCGACGGCGCCGTAGCGCTTGCCGGACATGAAGGTGCCCCAGATCATGACCGGAATCATCTTGGCGCACTTGGCAAGCGTCTGCGTGGGCAGCGTGACCCACTTGAGCGCCTCATACTGACAACTAGTAGCTATCACATTGCTCACACTGATCATCACATACTTGTACAGCGGCGCCTTGTTGCGCAGCTCCGAGAAGTCTCCCTTCGCCAACAGGATGCACGCGGCCACCACGGCGGCCGAGAAGCGGTTGGCAAACACCAGCACCAGCGAGTTTTTGAAGTACTCGCCCTCCTCGCCGTCCAGCTCGGAGCCGTTGGTGTACGGCTTGGTCATGATGCGCTCCTGCAGCAGCGCGTACAGCATGAGCGAGCCGATGATGCCCACCACGCACATGAGCACGCGCGGCGACGGCACGTACTTCCAGATGCCGACGGGCTGCGGCGCGGGCGTGGGCTCCGGTTCCATGGGCACGGTCTTCTCGGCCATTGTTGCGGGGGGTGGGGGGCTGGACGGGTGGGGCAACGGCGCGCGGGGGGTTGGGCGGAAGTTTGGCGTGCTGCAGTGCGCAAACTGCAAGCGGCGCGCTTAAGCAAGAAGTGGGATCGCACAAACAAGTTGCGCGCGGAACGGCAGCTGCGGCGATGGGAGACAATGGCTCTGACAGTGGAGTGGGAACGGCTCACGACGCACACAGCCAGCGGCAGCTGCAGTCAGCAGTGGTGGTGGGCGCGGCGGGAAACGCAATGCAGCCTTACACTGGAGGAGCGCGTGGCCAAGTTGGCAGCACACCGCAGAAAAAGAAAAAAAAAAAAAAAGTGAGCAGGTTTACAGTTATATTCCAAAAAAAAAGCAAAAAACACAAAAAAAAAATAAGGTCATGACTTGCTCAACGGCAGCATGCGCGCGTCGCGCTGCTCGCACACCGTTCGCCAGCACAACGGGCACGAGTTGTTGGCGCCATCCACCAGCCACAGGTCCGCGCAGCGCACATGGAACGCGTGCGCGCACGGCAGTTGTCGTGCCATGCAGCCCTTTTCCAGCTGCGCCAGACACACCGCGCACTGCTCGTCGCGCTCGCCGCGCCACTCTCTCTTAGGCGCCGCGGAGTTCACGTCCGCCAGAATGGCGCGCGACGCGCCGCACAGCTGTCGCATGCCGTCCTGCACCGCGTCGCCCACGCGGTTTCCGAACAACGCCTCTGCAACCGGCGCGTCCGACGATAACAGCGCGCGCGATCGCGCCATACAGCGTTGTCGACGCACCAGCAGAATGCCGATTCCCGGCAGCAACAGATATCCAAGGATGATGAGCGCGTACGCGAGCGTGCGTTCAAAGTCGGCGCTGTGTAGAGAGAGATGCACCACGACGTACGCGAGCGCGCTGCACAGCGACGCGCACAGCGTGAGCAACGCGGCGCGACGCGGCGCCGCCGCGAATGCGGCGCAGTGCGAGGCGCGCAACGGTTGCGAGGAGGAGACGGACTTTTGAATCATGACGATAAACACACAGATGGTTAACCAAGAGTCGATACGTTCCGCGTGCGCAGGCAATACCTTTTTTTTTTTTAGTATGCGAGCACTTTTTGGTGGCGGCGGGAGCGGGATGAGGGGGGGGG
>JASCIV010000118.1:0-44032 GCA_030374735.1 Gracilaria caudata
TTTGTGAAGATGAGCGGTCTACTCTATCTCTTAACGGAAATCCACAGTTCAAGGGCAAGGTTCAGAGGTACGCAAAGCAATTAAGAGGCATCGATGAGGCTACAAAGTACCTCCAAGCCTCACGATTGTCATTGTTTGACTGTCAGGATTCTTTAGATATGCTTGTTGAAGACGTGGGGAACGGACTGCACAATCAAGGCTCTGAGTTTTACAGGTGCTTTTTGAAAGCAGAATACATTGCACCTGGTGCTGACATTTTGCCAGATCCTTTGTTCGAGAGCGGGGTTTGTAAGCTCCAGTCTAATAGAGCTCATGGAATGACAGATCTGGAGAAAGAAGCCTGTCATCGTCTTTTATTAGATGTCGAAGAGTCGCAGACGGAAGCAAATGCGACGGAAGGAACCGCTCTTAGCTATTGTGATAGAAAAGAAAGGCGAAAGAGAAGAAAAATTTGTAGTGTAAGATACAAAGATTGTGGTTTCATCCTGGGTTGAGTGGCTGAAGTGGAACGACTGTGGTCGATTGCTACTTATATTTTGAGAGATGAGCGTAAAAAGTTGGATCCTGTTGTGTTTGAAGCTCTTATATTCTTGCGTGTGAACCGTAGGTTCTGGGATGTATATACTGTACGCCAGGCATTGCAGGAGATTCGCCTTGCAGCTTAAACAGGGTATTTGTTACTGCCGAGATGTGCTATTTGTTTCTGAGTAAAGCTGATGGTTAATGTTAAACACAATGCCAATGTGTTTGAAAATGCGGAAGAATGCACCGATACACTAATACATGATGTATTGCAAACTCATCTTGCAGTATTGCAATCGTTGTCTGAAGGGTATCAGACTTCGCACTCGCAATCGCAATTGCTTTCAACCTTTCAATTGCAATCGGGATTGCAAACTAAAGGCGTTGTTGCAATTGTGATTGCAAAGGAATATCAGATTGCAATCCCGATTGCAACTGTGAACAACATCTCGATTGATTGTGGGATTGATTGCACGATGTGCAATCCTCAACAATCGGATTGTTTGGACCCCTGGCTACTACACGTATTGCGAGAGGAGCATGGCGAATCCCCAAAGTTATTATAGCATTTCTTGTATTTCTCCTTGCCTCCAGTATGTTGTATGTATGCAGAATTCTTCTTCCCTCGCATATGAGCGCGAACTATGTACGGTACCTAATGAACGAAGAACATAACACATTTGTGGTCCTTGAGAAAAATGTTATCGTCCACCGCATGGATTATATCCACACCCGTTGGACGCCAATCATCGTTCAACAAATGCATCGTATTGAAACGAACCCTTATACATCTGTTTCTCGCTTGCTCTCTATCAACACCAGCAGTAACTTCAGGAGCAATTCCAGTAACAGCCATACCGTCCAATAAATTTGGCGCAAACAACCACATGGGTCCCCAATCGTAGCTCTGATAGTAGAACTTCTTAAAAGCACAGATACGTTCACCACCATTTCCGGTACATTCGTAACTTTCAGTTCGTTCGCTGGTACCAATGTAACCAACATGTTCTCTTCGGTTCTTAGCTCGTATGGGAGGCGTGAACACAGTTTTGCGATGTACATCCATTGAGAAGTTTCCTAAACTTCCGATATCATTGTAGCCCTCGAAAGTGAAATCGCACGGTGCGGCTCTGTAACATTCATCGAAAGTGACTGTGGATGAGGGGTCATGTTCATCCGGCCGAAGGGCACTGGAATGGGAAAGTAAGAAGGAAGCCAGCATCAAAAGCACCAGACGAGAGTAACTGACGCTATTCATGGTGGCTTTGAAAGTTCTCTTGGTATATAACGAACAGATGACGAATTTGTTTCAGTAGAGTCAGAAGAAATGCGGTAGGAAGCAGATTTTCTGGAGTGCAGATTAGCAAGTTTTGGTTGAGAGATGAGTTCGGCAAATTCTGTTATGGGAGCGTTGAACTGAACGGCTTCGGGCGTCCTAAAGCAGAAAGACTTTTAAGCAGTAGGAACGCTACCAAATAGAGATGGATGTGTTTGCACTTTACCGTTGCTCAGATACAGAGCACCCACTCTGCATCAGTGCTACATATAAGAGTGACGAAGCATTCTTGAAAGAGCTTCAACCCTCTCAAAGTGGAGTCTATTCGAGGATGCTATCAGGTTTGTTGCACAAAATGTTTTCTTTTCAGTTGTCATGCCTTCCAAACTGATGTTCTGCCTCGTTGTCAGGCATTTTAAGCATCTGGTTTCATGAATGTAGGAGTGTAGCAAGTAATCTTTGTTCGAATCAAATGTGCATGCAAGTCGACGAGCTCAGCAGTGGAAGTAAGTTTCTAGAATCAGACGAAAAAAGGGACTACCGTCGTACTGAGGCGTTCAAGGTTGTTTTTCAATTCCTGCGCTTTGGATTACGCAGCGCTCACAAGGAGGGCCGCCGTGGACATGTTGTGCGGTTCTACGAATGGTTGTGAAATCTTTCCTCTACACCATAGCGATTGATAATACACCGAAGCTCGAAACGCAAAGCATGATTCAAGATGTGATCTCATGTGATCTCTGCTGCGAAACATTTTGTTATGAGAGTCTAACATTTGTTCATTTGATTCCTTTTTCTTGTTGATGATTTTGTGGGTGTTGGAGAAATCATGGTTTGCACTTCGGGGCAGAGAAAATACAGCAAGGGACGAACAAAGTCATATTTTGATATTGATATTGCGGAGCTTATAAAGAGAGAGAGATATGTACCCTTGGTATAGATATTTCTCTTTCTCTCTCAGCGTATGAGCGCCTAATAAGAACTTAGGGCCGTGCACTTCTGTTCAAAGAACGTTCTCTCATGAGCGTGCTGGATGTCGTTTGGCAGAGCACCCCACTTACCTCCAGCTCCATTCCTCGCCTCTGCGTTGGCAACCAACATCGTTGATTTGTTCCGTGGCAAAAGTGACGTCGCAGACGATGCTGGCGGCATGGTCAAGGGTGCCACCTGCAAGGGGAGCTCCATGAGTACCAAAACTGTGGTCGTTTAGTCGTCATGGCTAACACTTACCATCAGTATTACATAAAGCTGGCTTCTATCTCTGCTACCCTTGGGAAGACGACGTATATAAGAAAAGGTAAATTCATTACTTTGACGGAATAACTTATCTGTCTGACTTGACGAAGCACAACAAAGTTACAGCTCGTCCAGACTGAGAGACTGATCTTTCGGTCTGCGCCGCTCACTGATTATGTTTCTTTACCCATTTGAGTGGATACAAAACGCTTGAGCCAGCGCTTCGCAACATGGAGGCGAGACAGGACAGAGATGATGATGGTGATGATGATTTTCTTCTTTATTGCGGACATCATCTTCTATTTATAAACCGTAATAAAGCTTCAAACAAAGCTTTCTCTCTTTCTGAAGGCCAAGAATTTCTGTGGTTCATGGCGGATCAGAGATGATGCGGTTCAAAGGGGTGTATTCGGTTACCTCAGACAGCTTCCTGCATAGCTTTTGGAACTGCTCTGGAAACCCTTTTTGTCCATTTGTTTAGACAACTCAACACGCTCTCGTCGGCGGGTTTTGTGATTTTAAGTGCCCAGCTGAATCCCAGCTTTTTGTTCCAAGGGTTTGCAATCACCAAACGCAGTGCAAAATCATCTGCAGCGTGATATACTCCTAATTACTGTCCACGGGTGGTGTGCTGACCTGAAGCAAAACTGGAACACTCGCACCATCTTCGAGTCAGTCACGTTCCGCACAATCTTTTCGATCGATGGCATCGTTGCAGATTCATGGTGAAGGAGGGAACCCTAAACAATTTGACTTTCAAACAAGGGCGTTCTTGTGTCATTCATAGAATTCCCTGTCCTCAACCCTTCACATTCCTGCTCACGGACGGGTACAAAAGGAGGATGTCATGAACCGTTCACACATTGTTCGTCTATCCTAGCCGCAAACGCACGTCAGCGCTCTGAAACGGCCTCAACACGCGGAGCCAATAATGCGAATTAGACAGTGGTGCGACCGGGAAACTAGCTAGAGGCTCAGATCTCGACACGAAAATAATATACAAGATGATGATGCCGAATTACAGAGTGAAGCATTCAGGGCGGTGCGTACGGTGAAAGGTATGACCCAAGTCGTGAAATCGCAGCGGAGAGCATCTTCGTTCTCGAGGCGCGTGACGCGGGCGACGCGCCGCAAGGCAAGGCGCCACCGTGGGTCGAACGGCCGTGGCAAGGTATGAAGGTGAAGGGCCAACGGCTCCTCGCCGGGTGACGTGGAGTCGACGGCGCGCCACGCGTCACACTTGGATGCGGCCCCCCGTTCCAGCGCGCGCGCGCGCACCGCCCCCAACGCGCAAAAAAGCGGTGCAAAAAAAGCGCGCACGCGGCGTGCAGACGCACAGCGCAACTGCGCACGCGTCGCGATCAGCGCGCAGCCGCAGCAGCAGCCGCAGCCGCAGCCGCAGCCGCAGCCGCAGCCGCAGCCGCAGCCGCATTCCCGGCCGCCCCCGACCCGTCTCGTCGTGCGCTCCACCGGCGCAACACGCGACGAGTACAAGCCGCGAGAGCGTCGTCGTCGGGTTTCCACGCTGCCATCGCCGTCCATGGACGCACGTCCTCAGGCGGCCATCCACTTCGAGGCGGGCAAGTCGATCGCCGTTCATCTGCACGATGGCTGCTCGCTGCGCGGCTTCATGCACGCCGAGGATAAAGGCGCCGGTTTGTTGTGTCTCGAGCTCATTCCGTCCGCTGAAATAGCGCTTGTTTCGCTCGATAACATCAAGTCCGTATCGCCGTTCTCTCACCCCACCCACTCCAGAAAGTGGCCGTCAACCTGTGCGTATTAATTCCTAAGTCGCCGTGCGTGCTCACCGTTCTGCCCGACGTCACTATGCTAACTGCGTGTTCATCCTTTTTTTTTTTTGCGCACGTGCAGTTGATCTCGACCTTGCGAAGATGCGAGCGGAGGAGCGTCGTGCGTACGAGAAGCACGAGCACCAATTCAACAGACTTGGCATGGGAGTCACGCCGTTTGCGCAAGGTATCTTCGACGTTCTTGCCAAAACTATGCCTTGCAGATGGGACGGGAAAGATATTCTTATTCTCGACTCAGTTCGCCTCACCGCCCCGTACTCAGTGAAAGCAGTTAGGTATGGTATCGTTCGCCTCCCTCAACAGCGCGAACAATCTACGCATGTACTGACAACACCTTGTTCTCGTCCTTTTTGCGCTGTCTGCTCGACACCTCAGTGCGGAACGAAACGGAGTGTCAAAA
The DNA here is from genome assembly GCA_030374735.1 of Gracilaria caudata. Classification (NCBI taxonomy): domain Eukaryota; phylum Rhodophyta; class Florideophyceae; order Gracilariales; family Gracilariaceae; genus Gracilaria; species Gracilaria caudata. The sequence continues at coordinate 5,243 of JASCIV010000118.1, forward strand.
GCCGTGGAGAGAGTCAAGATGATTCTAGATCGAGAAACGCATACAATAACAAGTGCCAAGGATGCGAACGGCGTGAAGCCTTAGTAACGCCGCATCCATCGTCTAATCTGCCTAACAACACCTGCTCTCTCTTTCGTTAATTGCAACTCTATCGCACTTGGCTACGCGCTGGTTCAGAAGCAATAAAGCAAATGAGAGACAAGGACAACAATACATCTAATGTACAACACTCTATGCTCACTTCATCACGGAAGCGCCTGCGATACGAAGAGTCATGCGAACTTGAGCTCTTGAACCTACGAGTCACCCTATCACTTCTGTCCTTCAGCAACGTACAGGCGCGCTCTTTGCGCGCTGCGCATCTTTCTCCACTTGCTTCGGTTCACTTGGAGCAGCAGTCCATAGCGCAAGTAGTCGAGAAGCTACCATGCAGTCTCCCTCGTGCTGATGAATCTTCGGAGGTACATGACCATCCTGGCACACAATGGCCGCGCGGCCCTTGTGAAACCTTCTGGAAGCTCCTTCGCCACTAGTAGAACCACCGCTGCAGGTGTCAATGTCAGCCTCGTTCCCAGATGAGCCAGCCGAAGAGCTGCGCTTGCCAATGCTGTCACCGTCCTTCTTCTGCTGCGTACGAGCTTGATTGATGTTGGCACCATCGCTGCAATGCTGTGGCGATGGAGCTTTTGGAAAGGACGCTTGTGGATCGATTGAACAAGCCGAGTTGACGGTGGCTACCACCTGACGTTTCACCGGACTCTGTGCGGGCACCAGCTCATCTTGCGAAGAGGATGAGCGTTTGCGTGACTCTTGTAGTTGCGCTACGGGCGCTTGTTGCTGTGCCTGCGCAACTTTGACGGGGAGAGTGCTGGTCGGGACACTGGCCTGCGATTCCACGGCCATGGAGGAGGTGTGGGCGTTAGGTGGTGGGACCGCTGAGACAGCTTTGGCATCGCGAGGCGGAGGAGGCGGCACAACAACAGGTTGTTGAACAGCGCACAAAGGAGTGCAGTAATACGGGTGCGGATGGTGGTGTGGATGATGCGGATGATGCGGATGATGTGCATGGTGTGTATGGTGTGCATGGTGTGCATGGGGTGCATGAGGTGGTGCATGATATGTCGAGTAGTAAGGTGCAACGGGGTGCAATAGATGCGGTGGGTAGTATCGATGTGGCGGTGTTCGGTACGGGGCGTACTGATACACCGAGTGGGAAGAAGTTACATGGGCGCGTATTGAGGAGGGGGCAGCTGGGGCGATACTTACTGGTGCGGACGTGACAAACTGTGAAGGAGCAGGAGCGAGAACGTGATGAACTGACGACGGTTGCGAAGTTGATCGGTAAGCGGGAGCCGGAAGCGAGGCGGGAGTGTCGGAGGACCTCGAGCGAGAGCGACGTGGGCGCGGGGGGGGAATTGTGTGCAGGGCGGCGGAACGATTGCGTTCGAGGCGCAGAAAGTACTTCTGTGCGTGGGAACGAATCTGAACTGCCGTTTTGGTGGCGACGTCGCGCTCGATGGCTTTCCACTCGCGTCCGTAGAGCGCGAGCGCCGTAAGGAAGCGGTTGTGCTCTTCGGGGGTCCAGTACTCTCGTCGCTTTGTGAGCACGTACTTCTTGCGGGCGGCTTTATGCTCGCGCTCGCCCATAGGGCTACTGCTCATGAAGGCCGAGTGCGAACGCGCGTGCGGGCGCAAAGGTATGGATGGCGATACGCCTTCGCTGCATAAAGAGGGGAGGAGGGATCGACGGCCGGAACTGCAACCGTCGCCAAGCGCTTCGCTTCGCGCGTGAAACGAGCGCCACAAACGACTCGCTGTGCTGTTGACTTGGCTTGCGTGTGGCTCCGCCGAACATAGCGCGCGAAGCGCCGCCGTGAGCCTTGCAAAAACGCCGCTCACGGCGATTTGCACGCACTTGGCGTCGTCTCGTTGGACAGCGCTTTGCAAGGCGCTGCAAATCGCGCACGCCGTCCTTATCTCCACTGCCAGTTGGAACGAGCTGCGCCGTGCCGCCTCCACTGCCGCACGATGGCATGACGAAAGCATTCCACGACGATTGGCGCGTGAACCGACAGTGGCACTTTGCGCTTGGGCCTCTCGACCGAAATGGCAGTGCACCCGCCATTTGCCATTTGCGCTTCCCGCACCGCGCCTTTCGCTTCACCGCTTCGAAAGTGGCGCAGCATGTGTGAGGAGCAATCGTCACCGCCAGGCGCGGCTCGCACTCGTCCTGCGCGCCCGCCGTGAGCGGGCTACCCACCCTAATTTACTTTTGCTTCGGTCAGTTTTGCATCGCCCACCCATCATGCCCGCTGACACCCCCGCTGACCCGTCGCTCGTCGCCGAGCAGTCGTTGGAGCACATCACGTCCTTGCGGAAGGAGCTCATCAACACGCTCACATCTCACTTCAATGCCTCTTTTGCCAAGCAGGAGGCCTTCATTCAAAAGCAGATCAACTCTCTTGAACAGCTCGAGAAACAGCTTCAACAAGCTCACAAGCAGATCACCAAAGCCACTGAACAGCTCAAGGCTGAGACCGACGCCATCATGAATAACCTCATCGCTTCAGGTGAGTCTGTGTGTGACAAAACTGCCAATAACGCACCGCCCACTGTCTCTCTTTCGCGGGTTCAAGCCCGTTCCTCTCGTTTGCGCACCCGCTTGTCGGACAGTAACCCAGAGTCCAACTAAGACTGCATGCATATCGCTTGAGTTTCAGGAAGTCTTTCGGTTTCGTGATGCGCTCTGCGCTCTGCACTCAGCTTCATGCTGAATGCTCGTTGCATGCACAGCTTGGCTGATGATGTTGTGCATCTACGTGGTCAGATGCAAACCTGTTTCCATAATCAAAAGTTCATTGATTCCATCCAACCATGTTTTCTTCCATGGAGCGAGCCTGGCTTAATGTGGCCTTCAAGCAATCAAATCGATGACTCACTGCACCGTGAGGGCAGCACCGCAGCCTCTCGCTCTACACATGTGGACGTGCATCAGAGAGGGATGGTCAGCATGGCTTTCTCGCAGCGTGAAGAGCGTTTTGACCCTGATGGACATCGACTAATTCCTTCAACATTGGAAATTTTTTCGAACTCAATTCATACCTTCGTCCATCGCGTCTTCGTTCACCCGTGCATGATGCACAGCATGTCACAAAGGGTGTAGCTTTCGGGGAAAAAATTAGCAAAAAGTAAAATGAGAAAACCAATATTTTCAACGAAAATGCCATTTTCTGACAAGTCTGATAAGTCTTCTTCATGAATAGTTTGCTGGTCGTTCGAGGCGTTTCTTACGCACCAGTTGACCTCAAGGTGTCAGCTTTGGATGACTTACCTTCTCTTTTCCTTCCAACTATCCGCAGAACTACCTATCTTCATATTGTGTCAACAGAATTTTCTTGCTAGTCCAAAGAACCCGACTTGCAGTAATATCTTACCGACCAAGCGAGCATTTTTCGTGCCGAAGCGATCCAGGAAGTTCCTGCCAGATTCCACCAGCAAGCGCATCTCCGTCTCTCACTATGACAAAGCCTCAGACCAGGGCTTCTCACGGAGTGCTCACAACGGGTTCGGTCCCATCGGAGGTGACCCATCTGTTCCGCACCAAACGAGTGTCAGACATTCGGGCATTTGAAGCGCAAATCCGAAATGATGCCGAAGACAAGTCTAGTGCACTTCGAGACTTGCTCGGTACCAGATACAAGGATATTTTGAGTGCAGCGGATGAAATGATCTCAATGCGAGATGCGAGTGTCACGAGAGTGCGCGATGCTCTGCGAGACCTATCGTCCTCAACGCACAGACTAAAGGAACACTTCATCCAAAAAGGAGATGAAGACAAATCCGAGACGATTAACGATGACTTAGAGCGAAGAAGAGGCGTGCATGTTGTGGGATCAAGATTGAAGCATATCGTAGACTCGCCGGAAGTGTTGTACGCCAACATCGAATCCGGAGAGATTTACGAAGCAGCTGTGCGATATTCACTGGCCTTTAGAAATTATAAGCAGGTCACGAGTACCTCCGGATTAGAAGGAGTAGCAAACAGGTTTGCAGAGCTCCAATGGAAGCAAGTGAAGGGCTTTAAGGACCAGATTTTGGAAGCAGCAGAGAAGAAGCTTCAAGCAGCTGGTCATACATCACAAGAATATGCGCGCGTGTTTGTTTCGCTTATCCTTCTCTCGGAAGACTGCGACATTGTGGCGATTCTCGACGGAATGCTGGCAAGCAGAACTGGATTGATTTGGAATGACGGCCAAAGGAAGCAGTATTCCGAGGTCCATTTGGAAATGAAACGAATCGCCACTCTTGTGAGGGAAACAATTTCATGCGTTTCCGATATGTTTTGGGGTGACAATGGTGTTGAAACACTGTTGGGCGGCGTCAATGACCAAGCCATAGAGGAAGTTTCCAGGCTTAAACACAAAGGTGCTTTAAATTCTGCGTGCACTGCTTGGACTCGAAATGTAAAGGGTTGGTTAGAAGAACGTGGTAGCGCAATTCTTGCGGACGCTGATACATCTCGCCAACTTGCGGATACATTGCGAGCGATCGATGATGCGTTTGACTATGATCAATGGGAAGGAGACTGTGGAAAGGCTCTGCAGCAGTCTCCGAATTTTGTGTTTGCCATATTCAAGCCTTTCATTAGAGACAGGGCGGGGGTTGTTGCAAGGGAATGTATAGAACGCACAGTCAACAAAGCTCTAGAGGACATCGACGGGGCATGGACCGATATTGAAACTCGTGCTCATGCTGGAAAGCGACTATGGACTGTCATCTCGGGAAGATCAGTAGGTCCAAGCATTATCTCAGACGAAACGAGCAGCCGTAGCTCTCAAGGGTCGGAGAGTGTTGCAATAGCACAAATTCTTTCCTCTAACGGACAAGTCGCGGAAGTTCTCGGGACCTTTGACAAGTCCGTGAGAGAGGCTGTCACAGACGTTCAAGTTCTTACGAAACGAATACCTGCCGTCTCCGAAGATTTTGTTAGCTCAGTAAGGTCGTGTCTCCCGCGCATATTGAGCAATCTGAATGAGCGACTGGGTTCTATCCCTGTTGATTCTGCTGTTGGCAGCTCACGGACGGACGAGTCATCTTATTACTATCTTGGTTGCACTCTGTTTGTGGCTTGGCTGTCGACCGCGTTTAGGAATGCTGAAGGCGTGCAGAGAGCCTACTATTTTGCCGAAAGTGGGGAATCAAACAAAGAAGAGCCACAAGGTTACAAAGATTTTCAGCAGACAGCCGTGCAACTCTCGTCAGCTGCGTATAATATATGGGCAAAACGTCTTGTGCTTCAGCTAGGCGAGAAGTTTCTCTCCGAGCTTGTCGCGGCAAAGAATATGGAAGTCAAGATGGGTTGGTCATCGAATGTTGTCTCGAACAAGCTAAAGGAACAGCATGGCACCGAAGAGCCTGTACAGTATCCCACTACAGCTTCGACACCTCTGGTTAACTTCCTTTTGGCAGTGAACACTGCCGCAAACCGGGCAGGGGGCTTCGCGCTCCCACGGGATGCTATTTCTCATATTCGAAGGGAGATAGTAAGCACTTCAATTCGATCTTACAAAGCTGCGTTAGGCACGTATTGTGTTGAGTCGAAAACGACAGGAAGAGCGACTGATATCTCTGAAAACGAACGTGAAGGAATGAGGGACATAGCCATTATGCAAATGTTATTTGATGTACGCGTTGTACAGCATTTGTTCTCTAGCGTGGGGAAGGAACTCCACTCAGTTCCAGATGAGGAGAACGAATTGCAGAGGCTGGAGTCTTCAATCCATTCGATGGTGGATCCGAAATCTTTCTCCAACTGCAGAGAGCTCTTGCGAGATGCTGTGCTGAGTTATGCGTCCCGAACTTACATTTTGTTCGGTCTTCTTGGCCAACGTAATCCAGGGGAAGGCTTACCGGTCAAGAAACCTCAATCTGCGACGAGCGTGAACGCGTCCAGCAACCTTGTCGCACTTTCCAAAACAGTCCCGCGTTTCACTTATCTCCCGGCACCCATGCCATCAACTTACTCAGTAACTGTAGGAGCGCCAAGCAGTCTCAACACGAAGACTATGGGTATGCTTCGAAATCAAGTGAACAACACAACATCGTCTACACATCGAAAGAGGGATCCGGAGTCGTCTGTTGCTGACTACGCATCGAAGGTGACAGAAAGTGTCGGCCGATTTGGTCGAGGATTCTTCGAATCCTTCACAAGGAAGGTTACCTGATTTGCATATAGATCAGTACATCTTCATGTTTTAATTGAGCTTCAACTTCTAAACAGAATGAGGATGAGGTAGAGTTAGTGGAGTTGTGTCGCAATTCCTCAGTTATACCCCTGTTCGTATCAGTCGCTACTTCTTGTTGATCAGGGAAAAGCTCCTCTAAACCACATTCTATATGGTCAGGTTATTACACTCTCTATCATCCTGTAGACATTAATTTTGTAGCACACCTGCCTCCTTCACCATCGTGCTTTCTATATCGACAAGTGTATTTGAACGTTCGATATTTCTCCTTGAACCTTTTGCAGGGCATTGCATTTCGGTTCGCTCACTATGTACGTCTGAATGAGATCCACAATCTGCTCTGAGTTGCCGAAACTCAGACTCTAGGGAAGAATCAGAACTTGCTGGAAAGTTATCGCTAGTGCTCCTGTTTTCCTCTCTCTCATTTGCAGAGGAAGAAGAAGAAGTCGTGTCTATGCCCGGGGTTGTGAACTTCTCGGACTCCGTGGTCTCTGTTTCGTTCTCAGGAAGTGCTGCTTTTCCCTCTGCTTCATCAATTTGTTCTTCACGCTCCGCTCTTTCATCGATTGTTCCAGCAATAACCTCCCTGACATTGTGAATCTGTTTTGAACTCAACTTAATACCCATCTTCTTGGCGAGAAGGTCCCCAATATTCGCAGCTAGTTCATCCTCTTCCAGATCTGTTACACCCATCCCAGTTCTCTTGTTTACGGAGTTGGTGCTATCCGTCATGGAATGAAGAGGAGTTCTTCTTTCCCCATCAGTGAGTTTCAGAGATTGACCTTCTAGAATGAGACCTTTACGAGCAGGCAACGGGTCCTTATCTTCTATATCCTCACCGTCACGAATTTGTTGCTTTTCTTCTAGTTCGACATCCCGTCCTCGGCTTATGAGACGCTTGAGATGAGCCCTGGTTTTGATTCGGAAGCATAGCCCCTGCTTACATTCTAGACCAACCCCACAGACAAACAAGGGGGGTTTGCACCTTTCGCCGAGAGTTCTCATGTGGACTTTGAATTCTGAATCACCACTGTTCTTATCGCTTTCCAAACTCTGTGCAAGCACAGAATCCACGTCAACTGCTCTGGCGGTTGGACAGTCGAGATTGAAATGTTCGCAACAAAAACTCTGCTTCTCTGGCGACAACGGTTTCCCTTTTCCACAGCCCATCATCATGGCGATAGGCGCGCCCGATGAACATTCATAGGCCAGCGCAATAATCAAGATGCAGATAAGCCGACTCATGTTCAATAACCGGTGAATCCCCAGAGTTTTGCTTCTGATTAACAGAAGTTGCAAGCTTGTTCTTTCCTTTTCAAAATGTTCGTTCGTACGCAACTATGTGGTCTGTGGTCTGTTTCTGTTATCTGTTACCATGCACAGACTGCTCTGTTTATACTACATTCCCCTTTTGCATCAAGACCGCTCTGCCTGGAAAGGAAGGAGGCAAATTCGCGCGTGTCAAATACTCAATTCAGCATATCGTACACATTTCTGCGTATCTGACAGCAGCACTTCCCATGAGTTACAACTTGAAGCACTACGAGCTCACGTCGTATTGTTGAATCGCCAGACAGTGGGCTGATGCCTCCAGGGGTTTCCCATTTCGGAGTTAAATTCTCTCCCATTCATTCAATGCAACTCCGGACAAGATAATCCTGCGGAATTGAAAATGGAACAGTGAGCACTAATACCGTCAGCACCTAGGTCACCGGATGTTACGCAGAGTAAAGCGTGACATGAAGCCCCGTGTACATTTTGATAAGGCACACCAGAAACTCTACTTTGGCAACTCGTTAACCCACCACATGGCCTAACTCTACATCTAGGGGTACAGTTTAAGCAGGGTCTACCAGCAAATAAGATACGTTCGTGAAGTCATGAACAATTGGGTTATATCCATCCTGGCACGTACTTCTCTCTATTTCTTTTCGGGGAGCGTATGCTTCAAAGAAATCTCGCTGTTTCATTACGATTCGTGAAAAGTCAGTCCCTTCCTTGAAAAAAGATGCATGACCATCGGCAAATGAGTAGAAATCAGTAGGAAACATAATATCCACTTTCCCGAACGGGGCGGAATGAACGTCATCGTATACAACCGCTGCTCCTCCGCGTACACTCTGTACTACTGGACCGTTAACCCCTGGCATAGCTCCAGCAAAACTGTCAAAGTCGGTCAATGTCAAGTGAGCGCGAGGTAGCGATGAAACGATGCCCTTTAACAAAGAGAACGAGGCCGTGGGTACCCATATATTACGGCTTCCACCACCTAGAGCAATTTCAAACCGCTCTTGAATTGCGCTACTCCAGGTTTGTATTCGATTGCTTTCCAGTACTCCATATGTATCAATGGCGGACAAAATCTGCTCGTCCGTACATTTAGACCACTGCATATAGCGTTGTCCATTTTCGGTATAAACTACTTCGGCTTGCTCAAGTACTTCGCCGTCACGCACGAGGTCGTGTGGCAAATTATCAAGGACTTCGGTAGCGATTACATGGACATGGCCTTCAATCCGTGTAGCCTCAGAACGAAACCACGTCAAGGCATTTGTATTGACAACTTTAGCCTTTCCTTTACTGATCCACTGTTGCAATGCACTCTCCTGAACCTTTGCCAATACTTCCGATACTTCGACGGTAAAGTAGTTAGCTCTTCGTTTCAAATCAGGCGTTCGCTCCCAGTATTGCAAGATATCCTTGGCTAGGGTTCCGCGTCCTGCTCCGATCTCGATGACATTGATAGGCCCATCTTTGGGGGCAGATCGCTCGAGACGATTCGCAATCGCGCGAGAAAGATGAGGCGAGAAAAGCTCAACGGGAGTCATCCATCCGAGCTTGTTCCTCGTCAACGATGCTAGAGCATCTTGGTAGGCCGACTTCGACAAAATTCTGTTGAGCTTTAACTGGCGTCCGTGTTGAAGAAGTGGCGGCGTTTCACTGGAAAAGTATCCAGTCCTGGGACTATACAAACTATCGTGGATATAATCGCGAAAGAGAATAACCTTGATAGGACCAGAGCGGTTACAGAGAGTTCGTCTCATGTTCATGCCAGAAACCCTTGCGAAGTTGGGAAAACGACAGAGTTACGACAGAGAGCTGCGTCATTCCTTTAAATCATATGTTTAACATGTTGCACTGGTTGACAAACCGATATGGTACACTCCCAAAGCACTCTTTACCCCTTGCCCGTTCCACAGCCCCGTTTATTATCCATCTGATCAGAGATCATGATAGGTGACGCAAAAGAGGGTTCAAGTGTCACTGGTACATGTTTAGCACGCACGCAACTCGAAGATAGGAACAAAGAGCAGTTCTCTGGACTGTCCGGACGTATTTGGATGAATTTTATTGAAAAGGACCGTTTGTAATCTGTAGTCTGAAAAAAAGGGTGAAGCATGAAGGTTGTGAGGGATGAACGATAGCCCTCTTAACCCTCTTACCCCTTTTAACCTTCACTCTTATTCCTCTCTCTCTTCGTAAGACCTCCCTAGCCCTTACAACATCTGAGAATGAATGATACCGTTGTCTCGTAAACTTTTGAGCTGTTAGTATATGGTGCTGTCTTTTAATGGTGGTAAATCTCGGCCATGTGCAGCTCTGTACAACATGTGCGAAAGAGAATGAAATCCGTGGCGTCTTTTGGCGACATAAGGAGACTAGGCTCATTGATCGCCTCATGCCATCAGAAGAAAGTTATTACTGTCGGCACTATTACAAGAAGTAATGTGTCAGGTCGCTCACGGAACAAATGATCCGTTGTCCCTAAATAGAGATTTCTGTAAAGGAAAACAAAACCGCGGGAGTCCCCTAACGGTATTACTTCATATCATACTTCTAAAATTGTCTGCCGTCATCGAGACTGTTGGCCACCAACTTGTTAGTCAACGGACTTAAAGATGAAGAGGTAAGCCCTTCAACAAAAAAAAAACCCTGCAGCGTTCCGAATATTTGCTACACTTGGTTAGGAAAGTACGCAAGCAGCCTTATATATCGATCTCCAAAAGCAAACGTCGTGGGTCCTCAATGAGGGTCTTCACTCTCCTGAGGAATGTAACGGCTTCCCTACCGTCAATAAGCCGATGGTCGTAGCTGAGAGCGACGTACATCATAGGTCGAATGACAATTTGATCTTTGACGACGACCGGCCTCTTCTGGATGATGTGCATTCCAAGAATAGCACTTTGCGGCATGTTCAAGATGGGTGTGCTAAGCAAACTGCCAAATACTCCGCCGTTACTAATGGTGAATGTACCGCCCTGCATTTCCTCCAATGTTAGCTCGCCACTTCGAGCACGTTCGCCAAGCGAGACAATGGTTTTCTCGATGGTAGCGAAATTCATGTTTTCGCACCCCCGCACCGCTGGCACGACGAGTCCCTTCGGTGTAGACACGGCGACAGAAATGTCTACATAATCGCGATACACAATGTCATCACCATCAATGAAGGCGTTTACTTCCGGTTGCTCCTGCAACGCAACGGTACACGCCTTAACAAAGGCGGACATGAAACCGAGCTTCGCTCCATGTCTCTTCTCAAAAGCTTCTTTGAACTCTTTTCTGAGATCGATAAGTGCGGACATGTCCATTTCATTGAAGGTAGTAAGCATTGCGGCAGTGTTCTGCGCTTCCTTCAGACGCTCTGCAATTCGTTTACGCATGCGGGTCATCTTGACGCGACGCTCCCCGCTATCAGTCATGCTTCCAGGCGGAAGCACCTCGATAGGACCATCGGGCTTGCTCGGTTGTGGTGGGGGTACTGACACTGGCTCCGGCGCCGGCGGAGCGGGCTGCTCAGGCTGCGGGGGCTCCACTTCCGGAACAGGAGCAACATCTGGCTCTGTAGCAACGGCTGACGGCGCGGCAGCTTTCTCATAATCAATGAGCCCTAATTGGGCGCCGACGGCAACAACCTCACCCTCCTCTGCGGTGCGCTCGATAAGGACGCCGGGCTTTTCAGCGCGCACATCGACGACGATCTTATCTGTCTCGAGCTGCACAAGAACCTGATCTTCAGACACGCCTTGTCCAGCATCGACAAGCCACTCGGCGACGGTACCCTCGGTGATGGACTCTCCCATATGCGGCACGGGGAGAGGCTGCGAGGCCAGAGCGCGCCATTGCGACAAATGGGGAGGGACAGGGCGACGAGGATAGCGATCCAACAGCCTAGAGGCAAAACGCGCTACTCGAAAGGCGCGGAACATCGCGTGAGGTTGGAGGTGGCAGGCAGGAGTTCGCGCCGATCGAAACGGTGTTGGCAAAGCCTCGCAGACGACCCGTCGATGAAGGCGATCGGCGAGGCAAGGCTGCACAAAGAGCACACGTCCGAGCTATGAGCCGTTACAGCAATGCAAACATTTGCCCCATAGCTGGCCACCTGGCCACGACAACGCATGGTTGCGGTTGAGCTGTAAGGACGAGCAGCTGGTCTGGAATGTTCGTGGGAATGGCTGGCGCACGCTGGCCGCATCGACGGATCAATGCGCGTATAGATTTAAGAGCCTCCCGAATCGAGAACTCGGAATGCTTCATCGGTAGTACGTCGCTCCTACTTGCTCTTTCCTTCCGTTTCCGCGATCCGTCCGTCTACTTCGCTTCGCTCACGTCATGGCCTGCGCAGGAATCGACTTCGGCGCCAGGAATGCCGTCGTTGCTATCGCTCGCCGCGGTGGCATCGACATCTGCTGCAATGAGGTTTCCAACAGAGCTACCCCAACAGTCGTGTCCTTCCACGGCAATGAGCGAAGCATTGGCGAATCCGGCGCCACAATAGCCGCTCAAAACGCAAAGAATACCGTCGCTTTGCTACAGCGCTTCCTTGGCGTCCCGTTTGCCACTGCCTTCGCCGATGAGGAGCTGAAGCGTCTGACATGTAAAGTGTTGGCGGATCCTACAGCCGGTTGTTGTGCTGCAAGCGTCTCGTATTCCGGGCTTGACGGTCCAGACAGCGGCGAACATATATTCACCTTTGAGGCCCTCACTGCTATGTTACTCACAAACCTTATGGCCACCGCGTCCAACGAGTACAAGGCCCCCGTAAAGGACTTGGTTATTTCCGTTCCGTCTTACTACACTGAAGGGCAGCGTCGTGCCTTGTTGAATGCCGCTTCCATTGCTGACTACAATGTGCTGCGGGTTGTCAATGAGCATGCCGCCACTGCTCTATCATATGGTATCTTCCGGACCAAGGAGCTTCCGGAAAAGGATCCTATCAAGGTTGCTTTTGTTGATATCGGCGAAGCGTCCACTACAGTGTCGATTGCCGCCTTTACAAGATCGCAGTGCAATGTGCTCGCAGTTGCCACCGATCCCTCCCTTGGCGGGCGAGATCTTGACGATATCCTTATCCAAAAGTTCGCCGCTGAGTTCAAAACTACCTACTCAATTGACGTTCTCTCCAAGCCGAAGCCGGCGGCTCGTTTGCGCAAAGACTGCGAGAAGATGAAGAAGGTCTTGTCCACGAACGCTCAGGGTTCTCTCAACATTGAATGCATCATGAACGACGTCGACGTCAAAGGAGCCATCAAGAGAGAAGAACTTGAGGCGTTGGCAGAGCCATTGATTGAACAACTGCGCGCCGTGTGCCAGAGGGCTATTCAAGCTGCCAACTTGAAAGCTGATGAGAAGCTCATTGCAGTGGAGATCGTAGGCGGTAGCACGCGTGTGCCCGCCTTCAAGGCTGCGATTGCAGAAACATTCGCAGCTGTTGGCGCCAGCCTTAGTACTACGCTCAATGCGGACGAGTGTATTGCCAGGGGATGCGCCCTCATGAGTGCTATGCTCTCGCCGGCATTCCGTGTTCGCGATTATGTCGTCGTCGACATTGCTACGGACGCCTTTGATGCACAGAAGTCGTTCGTCAACGGAACGGCACCTGAAAAGTTGACTTTGGTTCCGGAAGGAAATCAACTCCCATGCACGAAGGCCTTGTCATTTAAATCATCCGGTCCTCTCACTGTCAACATTAGATACAGCAACCCTTCGAAACTTCCGTTCGGAGCTGAAGCTCCTGATGTATGTGGCTACCTCATTGACGCTCCGGCTGACCCCGAAGCCAGGGTCAAAGCAAAAATCCGTGTTACCGCGAACGGGACGGTGGAGATGGCTAGTGCGCAGCTCATGAAAGAAGTGGAAGTTGAGGAGGAGGTAGTAATCAAACCACCGAAGCCAGCAGAAACATCAAATGGCCCGAAACCGGAAGATAAGCCAATGCCGGAGACGAGCAAAGTTACAGAGAAAAAAGACGCGGAGATGACTGATATACCCGCAGAAGATAAGAAAAGTGAACCTCCCTCTGAAAAGGCAGCACCGGAACAGCAGCCAGCGAACGGTAATGCGGAAGGGGCGCAGGAAACTCCTGTGCCCATCCCGATGGAAGAGACGCCAGTCGCTCCAATTGTGGAGAAGCGAATGGTGAAGAAGATAAAGACATCAGAGTTGCAAATGACTTCTTTGCCAGGTATCGGGTGCTCTTTATCTGTCGATCAGATCGCATCTGCTACAGAGAAGGAGGGCAAAATGAGAGCGAATGACATGTACATCAAAGAACGCTCAGAAGCCATGAATTCTTTGGAGGCGTATGTATATGATCTGCGTAGTCGAATTGATGATTATGGGGATTTGAAGGACTTCGGCCCCTCTTCCTTGCGCCAGGAATTGAAGGCCGACCTAGACAACGCTGAGAATTGGATTTACTCCGAAGAAGCCGAATCAGCTTCGAAGAGTGCGTTTGTGGAAAGGAAATCTGCTTTGCAGCAAAAGGCCAATCCACTGTTGCATCGGAAGAAAGAATTTGAGGAGCGACCTGTGCGCGTTAAGGTGTTGGAAGCCTCGATTGACAACTACAAGAAGATTCTAGTTCCAGGTGTTGAAGAGTACGCTCACATCAGTGAAGAAAATAAGAAGACTGTTCAAAAGTGTTTAGAAGGGGCATCGCTTTGGCTCTCTCAGGAGCAAAAAAAGCAAATAAACCTTGGAAAGGATGTTGATCCGACGCTGACATGCGAAGCCCTCAACGCAAAACTTGTCGAGATAGACACTATCTGCAAGCCCATAATGCAAACTCCTAAGCCAAAGCCAAAGGCCGAGGAGAAGAAGGTTCTCCGCGACGAGGGGGACGGGGACAAAAAGGCTACGGATGATGCGACAGCAGCAAATGGTATGGAAACGGAAAACCCGAAAGCAGCCGAAGAGGCTGAGAAGGAAGATGGGAAGATGGAAGTGGAGGAACCACCAGTAGACGCTACGGCTTCGTAGATCTATTGGATTTGGGCATAACAGACGTTGATGACAGGCGCAATGCGACTCGTTTGGGCGACGGTATACGATCTAATTTATCACCCCCGCCGTCCTCTTAACTTCCTTTTTTGAGCATGCAGGGTTCAAGCATGCTTGGTGAACGGGTGCAAAGCTCTTGTTAAGGAGCTGTTTTTTGTCGCAAACTAGTGCGAGCGTGCGGGATTAGAAGCGTTCCCGGCCGGAGGGCTGGGGTCTTCGAATCCAAATTGATCCATGTGTTCAAGCACAGCCTGCACGACGTAGCTTGTTTCAGTGCGTTAGTAAATGCTGATTTACGGTAGAAACTTTCGACCTGTACACCAGTCGGCAGTCTAGTTTCCCATTGCGCGTTTGTGTATTTGTTTTCTCATTGCATTCCAACCTCACTACTGCTATGCAGAAGGAATCCCTCCAGATATAGAAAGGCATGAAGAGAATCTTTGTTTCTAGAGGCGCTCTAAATGCTGTTTCGCAATGTCGCTTGTCTTGCCGCTATGCGTATTATAGCAAGAGATGATCCCAGCATCATGGACATGATGCCCTGAACTGCTACGTGAGTCGCCCCCTGGTAGTCTGCCAGGAAGCAACTGGGACAAGAGAAGCCTTCCCTACGTGTGGTTGCGTTCATCGAGGAAGTTGCGCTTGAAGTAACAAAGTATCTCTAAAACGCCAGTTGGGGTTCTGGTCTAGTAAAAGTCATGCGTCACGAGCAATAAGCTTGCGCGCTCGCAGTAAAGAAGAGAACGAGGTTTCCCAAATATAGAGGACTTCGGATTGCATCACGAAAGTGAGAAAAGTTGCTGCCAAGCAGCATTGCAGATCATTTGAGGCTGCTGTGACCTCTCTCTATCTCGTTTACGAATGCGTACGCTAATCTGCTAGAACGTAGGTTTGCTACTGGTCATGTCCGTTCATTGCACCCTGCAGCAACGTATATGGATAAGAAAGTGAACCGCTGCCCAGTGCGGTACGGGAGTCGAGAAGCTCGTACATGATGTCTTGTTCAGGTGCCCGTTGACAAAAGCATCACGGCGAGCTGCTCTCCCAGCGCCACGCGAACAAGGCAAGAAGCCGTTAGAACAGATTAGGCAGTGGCCGTCAAAGTTTTAGAAGAGAAAACTAGAACTTAGGGGTAGAAGAAAGCTAATACTTTGGTGTTTGCTAGGGACCACGACAGTGTCGGGCCGACACCTACAACACTTTGTTCGTCCTGAACAAAGTGAGCATTGGCAACAAACACCCAACTTGATTTCATGATTGTTATGTTAGAGTGGGGTAAGAGGGTTAACTCTGTGCGCAGAAAAACCCGGTTCAAGCTGACCGCCCTCCTCTCAGAATCCGGTTTAAAGGTATTGAACGCAAAAACCTAATGTTGACCTCCATCTGTTTCCCGAAAAGGCGGCTCACCGGTGGCTTTACATATGTGCCAGATTTGGTGCACTTCCCGAATGCTGCAAGCCGGTTTTTTCATGTGTTGCGTCATCGCTTCTGGAACGCCCTTCTGCATCTTCCCGTGTAACTTGAACTTGAAATCGTTTCACATCAATACCTCCTTGGGCGCCCTTCCTCCAGTTTCCGAGCTCTTTTCTCTCTGCAGCTGAATATCTCATTAGCGATCGAGGAACCTCCTCTTCCGCACAGCTCTCCATTTCATCTAACACTCTTAAAACCTCATTGAAACGTGGCCGTTCATGAGAGTCACGGTGCCAACAACGTTCGATCAGTGCATCCCATGCAGTTGGTATCTGTACTCTTCTTGCGTATTCTGACTCTGCTTTAGGTCTAAGGTGTTTGTCAGCAACCGCAAAAGCCGCTTGTACGGGCGTCATGCTCGCGAACGGAATTTCACACGAGAACAACTCCCACAGCACAATCCCAAAAGAGTATACATCAACTTTGTCATTATAAGGTTCGTGGCGGATCATCTCAGGTGCCATCCAGCGATATGTTCCAGTTTCACTAGTCATGACTCCAGCCACCGAGCCCGTAACAGTTCCAATTCCTCGAAACTGTCTACTTAGTCCAAAATCAGCGACTTTGACAACAGGGCACCCGTCTTCGACAGGTCTATCGAGAAGGAGATTCTGCGACTTAAGATCACGATGAATGATATGACATGCGTGTAGGTACCTCATACCACGTGCGATGTACCTCGCAACATTTCGCAAATCCTGCAGCGACAGGCATTGTCTCCATGATCGTTTCCTCAACGCTGCAAACAAACTGCCACCGTGACAAAACTCGGTTAATATGCAGAGCTGTGGTGGCACAGTGCATGCCCCAAGAAAGAGAACAACGTTCGGATGCCTTACTTTGTTGAGCATTGAAACTTCAAGTCGGAAATCTTTCAACATCTCCCTATCTTCGGGGGATATACCAGTGTTTCCTAGAGTATCTGCCGAAGGGATACGGCGTTCTCCAACGCGAAAGTCATCAGGTTGATCACTATTGAGAATGTCTCCTGTGACGGTTCTTGTAGTGAGCTTTTTGACAGCGACGGGAGTAGAACGCCACATACCCTTCCACATTTCCGAGAAAGCTCCGCGTCCAATGGGATGTACCAGTTCAACATCACTTACGTTAACCTCCCAAGAAACTTGAAAATCTCTAAGCGACGTGTTAAGCATCGTCTCACGGCGTGCATAATCGATAAGCGTCTTCTGCAAACGCGCCAATTCAGCCTCAAGTTGGCAAACTTCATCCAACTGCGCACGATTAGCATCCGCAGAACTTCTCCTCTGTCCAGCTTCAGCAACTCTCTTCAAAATATACCTTCGAACGGTTAGCCCCCTCGCATGAGCATGGGCACGAATCTTATATATAACACGAAATCTAGTAATATCGTCGAGAGTAAGGCGATGCAACAGTTGACGATTGTCTGGATTGCATAGCGATTGCAGCCCGAGCAACCACCGATTCAACTGGTCCACGGAAACGCATACGAGATCAATGGTATCAACGCTAGTTGCCGAATGGCTGGTCGGGTTACTGACGAGCGAAAAGCAGAGCCACTCTGGATCAACAAGTCTGGGACCCAGGTCTTGAAAGACGGCAGACTTGGGTCCGAACAAAACGCCTGCGTATCGACTAAGACGAGCAGCGCAGGAATCACCCCAGCATAAATACCGATGATCCTCGGAGATGTTGAATTTGTGTCGGTATCGCGTATCAGACGAGTAATGATAAAGATATTCGCCTTCCTCCAGGGTTGATAATGCATGCTGCACCAAATCGGCTGTCACTGCCTCGCTGTCTCTGTGCTGTCTCTCGAGCTCTTGTTTCTGTTCCTCAACCATCTCAGTAAGAGCGATGTTGGACCAGGTCCTTCTTACGATGGTTGCACGTGGCGCGAATCGGGGCGCAAGCAGGGTGATCGGAACGCGATGTCGCAACAAAGCATAGTTATAAAGAGAATCCTTTGCCTGAGGTGAATGATTGTCGAAGTGCATTCTTAACCGGGCACGGCGCGACAACGAGGCACCATCATTGCCGATGAGCTTGACAAGTGTGTCATGAATGCTGACGAGCATCTCATCATCCAGCAGCAATCTATTCGGATCAGCCAGAGTGAACTGGTCCATAACGGCGCCATTCGGAAAGGAATAGATGTTAGCCTGTTTGACTCCGAGCGCAATAGACTCGAGATAGTCGGTAAGATCGGCCAACAAACCGGCGCGTTCGCGGCCGAACACGGTGAGCACGAACTCATGCTCATCGTCATCACCAGTGCACTCAAACTCAATGATAGGACGCTGCTCCCTCACCGAGAGGTTATGTAACTCGAGATGATGCACAGTAATCCCATTCGGCAACGGCGTAGAGAACTCGTGAAGATTCATCTTGCACATTTGTGGGGCGGGAATGCACAACGGTCGAAGCTGCTAAGCTCGCCACGCGACGCCCGACATCTTTGGATGGGATCCGGTACCAAGCGCACGCTGCTCGCTTGGCGCGCACTGCACGAACGAAGCGCGACGATGGCGCACGGGTGGTGGAGTTGCGGAGGTCGCACGACTGCCGCGGGTTTGCTCGTCGAGTGGAAGCCGATGCTGCTCAGCTACAAACCCTAAAGCAGGACATGTGGCTGCAAGCTGATTCGACCGAATAATATTTTGTGCTGTGTCACGCAGTCTGCGTGCTTCACCAGCGCCACCCCCGCGTGTCGGACCCACATTCGCGTTGAGGGATTATAACCCTCACGCTTGTCTCAGTCTCATTTCGCGCTGTGCCAGATGCATGCATCTCGCGCATGTGGTTCTCGGCCAATATCATACAAGGCTTATAGGTTACCTTCACGCGTGCCGCCTGTGGTTGACGCACCGCAACATCATGATGCCTTAGCAACCGTCGCTACAGTCCTCCAAGAATTTAAGAAGGGTACAGGCGTATGTCCCGTGTGTGGCAATGCGTTCGGCGCTACGGTACTTTCGTGAAGATCAGCATGATCATCATGATGCTTGACCACTGCTTTTGCTTCACGAACCGCGTGACAAGGTTAGGTTAAGATAACCTAGAGAAGGCTATCCTTGTCTGGTGCTGTTGCTCTGTGTTAGGGTTACAAGGGTAGGTTACGGCACGGCTGCTAGAGATGCCCGTAAGTTTGTTGCTCTTCACTTCCTCAACGTGTTGATATGTTTTGACATCAGCTGGCATGCGCGAGCACATGTTCATCCAGAGAGTAGACCCAGATTCGGCCATTCCCCTGATCAACCTTTTTCGATTCCTACGACGTCTCCATCATGATGGTGAATTAGGGGTGAAGCCAAGTCGAGAGCATTTGTTCCTTGAACGGTAGCGCAGAGCGAAGTTTCAGTATGTGAGAATGGCAAAGAAATTTATGTAAGCCTTCCTCGGGGCTACTGTTGCCAACAGCAGGCAGAGACACACACATTGGGACTCACACCGTACACACTTCTTCATCTGAGCCAAACATTTCTATTCTAACGACCCCAAACCGTTTCCATTTCTTCGCCATCCAAAACAGTACCTTTTGGATGCCGTGCTCGACACAGTCGCCCATTTCACAATAACCATCGAATACGAGCAAGTTAACGCACGTATTCGTAACACAGAGAGAGAGAGAGAGAGAGAGAGAGAGAACCATATACAATCATCGCCAAATGTTAGTACTATGACTGTTTGTGTTGCGCATAGACACTTGTCATTAAAGCGTCTCTCGTACACGTTCAAAAGCTGTTATGTACAAAATCTAAGCACCACACGCTCTCTAATCCAAACTATTCTCTTAACATATATCTCCTCAAGCTTGGACCCGTACGCATTTTTGTTAAGATTCATCTCTTGCGGATTCACGACACTCTTTAATCCATCACCAAACACATTATCGCCATATCCTCGGCTACACAAATTCTGATCGCCTTCGCTCTTGTGTAGAAAGCCCATCTTGTGAGTCATGTCCGCTTCATAAACAACCCACCTAACATCTCGCTCACTGAACTTTCGCAGAGCAGTTTAGTGTTTCCCAAAGAATATAGATCTATCGCGAACGGAACGTACGCCTGTTTTTCCGTCGCTTCCTTAATCACCCATCCAGCATCCCTGATATATGATGCGCCGAAAATCTAGATGACTATACCAGCTTTCCTTTCCCTCAGGCTGAAAAGAAATGAAACAGTGTCATATCGCAGAGACCACGAGACACTGCACGTAAAATCCTGACGAAAACAAATACGTAGCATGCTGATTGTCACCGTTGGTCTAGATCGGGTATGTACCACTGGTAAATATATCTCACACTCGTCTTCTTGAATACACAATTACGGCGAGGTGTTTCGTCTCGGGGCCAGAAAGCGCCTTCCATACCCTTTCTTCTTCAAACCAAGAGCCTTAATATCATCGAAGCTTCGTGCGTACTCATCCTTTTCAGTATCATCACCCTTTTTCCAGGAAGAAAGCAATAGCACGAGTCTAGATAGTCCCGCTGACACTAGCACGACTAGTCCTCCTGAGAATAGAAACCAATCCCCCAGCACGCGTTTAAAAAACATATAAAGAGCGAAAAGCCCAGGGAAGAAAGGCTGCATCCCTCCTGTCACCTTCGTTTCATATACGCCATCGCGCACAAAATATGCGCGGCCTTCGTACCACCCTCTCAAATCGCCAGTAAAAAGCGTACCGTCCTCCTCCGCTGCAGCTACTAAACTTGTCTTGCATCGGCAAAAGATAGATCTGGCAATGGTGCAAGCGGCACTTGTCCACTTCATGGAAAAAAGAGAAACGGCAATCAGTAATACAGCAACGAACTCCATCGGTATTCTTGCCTGTTTCGCAGCCAGAACAGACGCTTGTATAAACGCAAGGATAATGAACGCTCGTGCAGCGCTTGTAAGGAACGTGTTTCCATTTCCGCATCGCAAAGGTTGCCGGCAAGTGGCACCGATCACTCCTTGCCGAGAGTGACATGAAATGTCTTTACCGGCACAACCGCGTATCTGCGTCAAAGCGAGGTTATCGTTGGTTGGGTGATTCTTCGCGTTATTGAGCCAGGCACGAAGCAGATCGCGTGTTTGATTTGAAGGGCGGAATGAAAGCCATTGTGTGCTGATGAGCCTTCTCTGTTCGTTTAGCGATAGTGATATAGAATTCATGGAAAACGGGAGATTTCTGGCATCTGTTGCCAGGAGAACGTGGTTCGCAGCGTATGAAACACCATGTTTGTAGCTTTTCTCCAAGGTATCCCAGTATGTGAGAAGAAAGTCCGAGACGCAATGACGTGCAGTAAGGTTTGTTTTGGTCTTAACGACGGTAGCTTGCACCGTGTCGCAACTGGATGTTATTGTAGTTTGCGGCTGTCGTAGAGCTCCACACCGGAAAAGAACGCAGCGCGGAGAGCGATAGCTTGGAAACACGGTAGCAACGTACTCAAAGTTAGGAGAAGAAAAGTGCTGGGTGTGTCCCTTTTGAGGAAGTGAAGCGTTTTGAAACAACATGAGCACGGTGAACACGAGGAGGAAGAGCAAGGGCCGGAGCATGGGGACCTTCTTCGCCATCGTTCACGCTATGGTCGTTATGAAGAATTCAAGATGCGTAGAGTACGCTTTGGAGCCAGCGACTCGGCTGCCGCTCAGGCGCTTTATACACATCCGTGGCTCGGGTAAGAGGTATGATCTTTAACACGCAGGTGACGTCAAGATTCTTTGCTTTTTAACCCGATTAGGTCGCGTCGGCACTATGCCAGTGGGACAAATAGCTGGCTACGATGTGGCCCAAAATGCTTGGAAGCGCTACAAGGGTAGATACAATGCCACTGTAATACTGTAGGCCCGCCCAATTTTAAAGAGGGCTGCACACATTTATCTCGCGTTGAGATGACATTGATCAAGCTCATGATGAGCGACCAGGTCTGCGTGGATGGACTCAAATTACCTTCTGCGAGAACTTTGATTTGAGAATGGACCTTATCCTTAGGTTTAAGTCTACTGTGTACGAAAGCCAAGTTCCCTTGACGCGAAACTTATCTTTTTCTGATGTACAACTAAGTCGTAGTCCCGACGTACAACGCTTACTCCAATCCGCCCGCTATCTACAGCTACTTGAGTCCAGGTTTAGTAATGGCGACCTGCATAAACGCAGTGGCAACAGCCGACACCAGGCCGATCGCGTAGAATGGCAGACCCACAACGCCAATCGAGGTTCCGAGCGCAAGCAACCCAGCTGAAAACAATGGGCTTACAGGTTTGACCACTGCAGATAAAGCGCTTATGCTGCCCTGTAATCCTCCCTGCTCGTTTCGGTCAACTTGACGAGCAATCAAACTCTTCATGGCAGGGTCGGCAGTGAATCCGAGCATGCCAACAAACAATGCCGTGTACATTCCAAACGTAGTGCGAGCCGCACCATACATGAAGAAATGCACTGTAGACAGACCAAACCCTATCACAATAGTGCGGGCCTCGCCAAGCGTTTTTACGGCAAGAGGTGCCAGAATTGACTGTGAGATTAGCAAGGACAAACCCAAAAGAGAGATGAAGATGCCAGTCTCTTTAGATTCCCAACCAAGCTTCACGTTTGCGTATAGGAAGAGGATCGAATTGAGACCCGATTGCGCCAGGCTCATGGTAGCTAGCGTAAGCGCAACCCATTGCAACGCCTCACTGTGTGATAACAACCTTCGCATCCTCGGTAATGGGTTGATGTCAGCACTTCTCATGGCGCTGATCACCTCTGCAAAAGAAGTATGACCTGATTCGGGTGGTTTGGTCTCCGGCAAGAAAAATCGAACGAACAGCAACGCGAAGAATATGCCCATGCAGGCAAGATGAAAACTTGATGCGAGATAGAAGGTGCTCTCGGTGATGCCACCTATGGTGGGGCCTATGAGAAAGCTAACACCGACAGTAGCACCCAACCACCCATAGTTGCGTGCCGTGACAAGTGGATCGGTACTAATATCGGCAATGTATGTATTGGAAGTAGTATAGTAAGCGTTGGTAAGAGCAATAAGCAAGTATGCAGGGAATTGCACAGCGAGGCTGGTTGGAAATTGCGCCACAACAGCGAGTCCGATGAGCTCGCCAAAGTGAGATATCATAATGATGGGCTTTCGGCCGATGACGTCCGAAACGGCACCGAACAGGGGCGAGGAAAATATGGTGATAATGGCCTGAATACTGTCAACAGCACCGGTGAAATAAGACGCCAAGGATGCATCTTGACCAGCAGCATCCAAAATGAGACGAGGTCGAACCGGAATGGTCATGGCTATGCACGTAACGAACAGGAAAACAGCGAAAAGAAAGATTGGAAGGGCGTTTTGAGTTTCAGCGTGCGATTCGAGTTGGTCGCCATCTGGAGACAGCAGAATGGTGGTTTCTCCGTCGGTAGATGAAGGGCGCTGCGCCGACTTCTCGGCGAGGGTTTTTGCGTCGGACGGCATATCGGGCGGTGGTTTGCTATCCCTACGCGAGCCCCTTTGTCGAAGAAGGCTGAGGCGCAGCGAACTAGCGCAGGCAGGGCATGTCCGTGTGTGGAAGAAGGAAACTAAACGCTATGGCCGAATTCCAGCGGCCAGAGATTCTCTGGCAGAGTGGCTTGCGCGGATGTGATGTATCATGCGTCGCAGATAACGTTTCGATGGTGGCGATGTGGTGGCGCTTAGCACTACGAAGCTCGCAGTGTGCAGAGCACCACACCACCCAGCTGCATACACATGGCGTACGCGCATATGGTTGGTCGCAAACAAACACCAATAACCCAGTAACGCGCTGATATTTTGGCAACGCACATTGCACTCATTTATTGGTTCACTTTTTCTCGGCGGCGGATTGCCCTCGTGGGGCCGACAACGAGCGAGGCGAAAGAATGAGATCAGCGGCAACTCCGGCTGGTGCGGCTCACCAGCCGCAACCCGAAGCGAACGGCGACGAAACGTCAGAAGGAAGCAGAGACACGGCGATGGGCAGCCCGCCTGACAAAAGGGAACGCGGCTCGAGTGCGCCAAAGAACCATACTACACTTTCACCTGCCCCTCGATGACATCAATCCAAGCTTTGAGGACTTTGCATCGCTAATTGCCGAACGTTTTATCGCTTCCTTACTTGGCCTCTTCTGAAACATTCCAATGCAACCACGGTGGTACGCTCCTAATTTAATGCGTATCAGACCAGCCGTACCGCATTCATCATACCAAGCCATTAAACTTGGTTTCTGACGGGTAACGAGTACCGGTCCATGGACCTGAACTCGTTGGAAACCAGGTTACTGCTGAGCTTGCTAGCGCAACATTACGCTGGCATTCACATTGCCTGTGGCCGATTCCACCTTTTCCTCTTGTATTGCTTGATGTTCCAACTATAAGTCTCACATACTGGTGACGTTAATACCATACACCTAATTCTTCTTGTTCTTCTTCCTCGGCGGTCTTGACTCTTCGTCACCTTCATCTGCCATTTCATCCTCGCTGTCGCTAGAGCTTTCACTAGCCGCTTCTTTGTCCTGAGCGTTAGGATCAAAGTCATCATCATCACTTTCCGAATCGTCATCACCGTCCATCATTCTCACTTGTTGTCTACCGCCCGTCCGTTTCAATTGTTCTGCACCTTCCACGGGAACCTTTTTGGTATCGTGGAGGAATGTAAATATTGGTTCAAACTCTGATCTTTCGATGTTTGTAAACAGATGAGTCTGATTTGTTCCGGTAGTCATCGCTATGAACAAATCAAAACGTCTTTCGAGATCCATTCTTCTGAATTCCACAAAGTCGATATCATCATACCTAATAGACGTTGGTGGTTTGTTCACAAAGAAACAACATGTTTCCAGGAAGAACAAGAACCCTTCATTCGCGCCAAGCGCCGTGCGTACCCCGGAACTCCCTTCCGTGCTCTTGAACGACTTAGGTACATGTAGAGGCGTTGCCGACAAATTCTTCAATACCTTTGAAAACACTCGCCACGTATACCCGCTCTCCGTCTCGTTCAACTTTCCCTTGTACTTGTTTTGCAAGTCTTGCGCAGAGATGGGCAGGTCGACGCGTGTCTTCTCTTCCGTGTCAAATTGAAACACTAAGTGTGGATACATGGTATTTCCCTGTCTGATAGGAGGATCCAGTGACATGACAAAGGACACTATCACGTTGTCCGGTTTCGGCAATAGGAACAAGCGGATAATCGACGAATACAAGATCTTGAAATCGACCGCTTTACCACGAAGTTTGATGTAGTTGGCGTACATGTCAACATCATATCTTCCTCGTGGTACAGCCACTCCCATGTGGGTAAACGAGCACAAACTTTCTCCGGCAAAGGCACTGGTGTCGGCTCTTGCCTTAACTTGCTCATAAACATCTTTTGCCTCCTCCTCCACTGGGATGTAGAATCTCATTTCAACCAACTCTTCATCCATCTTGCCAGCGGTATCATCAACATGAAAATCCAAAGCCAGTTCTTTCGCATGACCCGGCAACTGAACATTTGCCACCTTTCCTAGAGGAATTTCGAAGGCTTCTTCAAACTGTTGAGCCTTCGTCTTGACATTACTTCCACCTCCAGTGCGAAAAATAAGATTTGAAGCAGCCCCACTGGTTACGTCCAGCTCACCCCACGACCACCCTCGACAAGCTTGATTCACACGAGTGAGTGTTTTCCCCCCAAGATGTTCCGAGACAAACTCACCAATTGAAGAATAATCAGACGCACGAAAACCCTCAAGCCGCAGTGTTGATCCGCCGCGAAGAGAAAGCTTTAGCTGATGGCCGCGTCCACCTCGCAACCACTCTACTTTCAGCAGATCTGTGGACGCAACCGACAGATTGCGCGTCGAGTCTTTTGCGCGCCAGGCAAAACCGGCATGTGACAATCTCAGTGTACCGGATGCAAGCGCTTGACCTGCCGTAGATATAGAGTTGAATGATAGAACTGGACCGTCGTCCGTCGCCATGTCGGGGTGGACAATGTGTAGCAGTGTAGCCGATGCTTGATTTCAGAGGAGGGTCTGTTTGTCCTTATTCGCAGTTCCTAACGGAAGACCTCTTCTTATGAACCTATGTCCAAAGCTTGATAAGAGTTCGAAAGGAAATTCACAATGCGTACACTCCCACGCCGTTCGAGGACTTACTCTGCACACCGCGTAAGAAGAAAAAGCCGAAGTCATGTGGTCGAAGTCGTGACGTTGCAAAATAAGACCAAAAATTGGCGGGAAAAGCTAGTATTCGCGGAGTGCGCGACGTGCGCGGTGTCCACTAGCTAGAGTCCAGTGACTGGACATGTCCAGTCCGCATTGCATGAGCTTTCACACCTTCGCACATGAACGCGAACTCGAGTCCAAATAGCCTAGCTAGACCCATTACATTAGGCCTTTGAGCTTGGTTACCAAACCCCGCTTCTTCTTCTTCACCAAATCCGCTGGAACAAGTGGATGTGCCTCTCTCGGTTGTGATTGAGAATGAGAATCCTCTTCACAACGAAAGTTCAGGATGCGTTTCGAAGCGCGACATGTTGTGCGTAGCCATCTTGCATAATCACCGTGACGGTCCTTGGATCTTCTTGCTTTTTGAATCATTTACGTTCTTAGTTTCTCTTTACCCTTGGTACAGAAATGTTTCTCTCAAGAATGCCAACAACCTATGGGGATTCTGTCGAATCAAACCTTGGAGGCTTAATTTTTTCTCCCTCTCTCTCTTGTATAGGCACAACCATTAAATTCCATTGCTCAGCAACTGGCGGAAGCTCGTCTCGACGGGAGGCGTTCGTTAGAGGACATCTAAGCACTATGTGCTCCTCGTCCTTTTGCTCATTTGTACCACACTCACACCTCAGAAGTGTCTGGTTCATATAGGACGCTACTGGGTGGAGATTCGGAACGTATCCCGTGAAAAACTGGGCTGAGTGCAGTTCAGCTTTTCTGGCGGTATAGTCGTCTGTTATAAAATCAGAGAAAGAAGGCAACAGGCGCTTTTCGTGCACCTTGGCTGACAACTGTGCTTTGATATCGAGCATGACTATGCCCACGATACCCTTAACATTGTTCAACAGGTCGAAAATTGTGGCTCGTCCCACTCGCAGAGTTTATTGGGAAGGTCGGCTTATCGAAAGCTTTGTACTTTTCGATCAAGTGTTCTTTACGTCAATCGATGACAGCGCCTTATGAAGCTCCAGTCATGTGGGACAGCGACATCAAAGAATTCCAGGAAGTCCCTTTGATTCTACAGCTTTAGCCTTTGCCTTGAAAGCAAGTCTGTTAAGAACGAATCCAGTGGTTCCGGAAGCTTGCTTACCAAACCTAAGTCAGCTGCAACTCGATGCCCACATGCAAAACCAGAAAAAGCAGTGGCATTCAATCCCTGACCTGGAAATGTAGAATCACCCACACAATACAAGCCATCCAACTCCGTTCGATTGAAAGGCATACTGAGAAGACCTCTCAGTTTCGTTTTAGCGACAGGTCCGTAAGACCCATCGATTCTTCCCAAGAATCGACGATGCGTTTTTGGCGAACCCACTTCTGCAAAGTCTATGGCCGCCTTCAGCCCAGGGAACAGAGTTCGTTCCAGCCGTTCGGTCACAGTGTCCAGCATCTTTTGCTTCTTTTGTTTGTAGTCGTTTGTTGAAAGCCCTTCCCACTCGTCCAGCCAACTTGGAGTGAAAACGTGAAATATGTGCATTCCCTCTGGTGCGAGCGTTTTATCAAGCACCGTTGGAATCGAAACAAACAGGGTGCCCTTTCCATCACGAGCTGTCTCTAGTTCATCCCAGTCTTCGAGCATAATATGATGACAATCCATTCCATCCTTCTCATGCATACTGACGCCGAGATCATTATCTCTCACTGCCATATGCATCGAACAAAAGCTCGGACTTTTCAAGTATCGCTCCCGAAAGCGATATTCCGCAGTCGGCACGTACTTTGCGTCCACCAAACCACCTTCCCCGAATGTATCCCATCTGGTCGCGTTACTTATTACGGCTTTTGCCCTGATTACGTTGCCGTTGGCCAGTTTCACCCCACATGCGCGACCTTTTGAAAACAAAACTTTTGTTACTCTAGAGCTATATTGCACACTGCAGCCCGGTTTACCCTCAATGCCTTGGACAAGCTCTTGTGAAATTCGACCCACACCGCCCACCGGGTAATTAATGCCGCCGTAATGTCGATCTGAAAAGACCATGCCGGCGTTGATCATTGGCGTCAAATCCGCCGGTACTACACTCCAGGAGTAACACTCCATGTCAATGAACCGCAACAGGTCTCTATCCGCGATGTGCTTTCTTGCTATATCTCCTGCGTTCCTTGCGATGTAGCGAAGAAGAGACAAACATGCCAGAGGATGTGCGAGGAAAACTCTGAATAAATAGTTAGGCTCTTCCAATGAACGCAGTGGCATCGCGTTCAGCGAGTTGAAGACGTTCCAGCATTCTCCATAGAAATCTCTAATCCCATTCTCTTCCGAAGGAAAACGTTTGATGAGCTCATCTAGAAAGCGTTCATATTCGCGGTGAACGCGAATGTTAATGCCCGGCAGATGGTATCTCACCTGTACAGGGTCGGGAATTGTCTCTAATCTGCGCCCCACAGTTTCGAGTGCGCGAGTCAGTAAGTTGGTCGTGCCGCGTTCTCCAAACCCGAATATCATTGAAGCGCCAGCGTCAAACGTGTATCCATCGCGAACAAAGTAACCAGATGACCCTCCGGGAATGAGATACTTTTCAAGAACACATACTGATGCTCCCTTGGAAGCAAGGTCTGCAGCGGCTGTGAGAGCTCCAATTCCAGAACCTATGACGACCACGTCTACATTCTTAGGGTCCGTTTTGGGAAGCGATGGTGAGCGGACTGGCTGGGCCGTTGCCCACAGTTGACTTTTGCGATGCTTTGACTGCGAAACTGTCCGGCTTCGTAAAAATCGGTATGGCGAAGGTGATATAAACGCGGTTGAACACATAGATATGAACGCCTGGTGAGGATGACGGTCTGAATGAAAGAGCGATTGATGCCGTAACGCATTAACGGAGACGGAGATTGCGGTGGAGGTGAACCCGTTCAACCCACCTTGGATCAATTTACCCGTGTACCAACTGTAAATGGCTTATAATTACAGCATCTAACAGCAGCGCACGGCGGATCTTCATTATTACTCGGTGCTCTTCATGTGGTTGTGCTTCGTCCCCGTTTCGAGGTTCGGAGGTCTCTGCGTAGGAGAGTCATCCGCATTGGGTGCTCTAGAAGCAGACCGCCGAGACCAGTGTCTTTACCTAAAGATCCGAGGTTTCTAACGCATCTCTGCGCTGCAAAATTTGAAATGGCTTCCGAACCATCACAGGAAGAAGTCTTCAACCGCGTCCGGCAACAGCTCCAAGAACAACAAATGGAAGAACTTGTTCGCACAATGACTGACAAATGCTTTGAAAAGTGTGTGAAGAAGCCTGGGAAGTCTCTGTCTACAAGTGAACAGCAATGTATTGCCAAATCAATGGATCGATACATGGAAGTTATGGCCGTAGTGTTCAACACTGTTGCGAGAAAAGCGCAAAGTTGAAGATCATATGTGATGGTAAAAAGCTAGATTGCGACCGCACGCTCTGCCTCAGCACAACGGCTCGATACGGGAGGTGAAACGAGTTTCACAAACGGAGCAGTCTGTTTTGAATCTATCAAGGACTTCTTCGCAACAATGTAGATGTTTCGATACCCTCGTGTATCTTTTTTGTTTTGCGAGTTCAGAGTGACATAGGTTTACTACACATTCAAGAGCCCTATGAATTTCCTGTTTTGAGAATCTTACTGCACCTGTTTGGTCAGGATCGCAATTGGCAGCTTCTCTGCAAGAAGACTCGGCAAAACACCAAGAGCTTGGGGCAGAGACGAACTGTTTGGCCCGCCGCCGTTGAGATTTTTGCGATTTGTGGAATTAAGTCTACTGAGGTTACGACTCTGGGGTTCTTGCTAGTTCTCTGTGTTTCTCTGTGGCTTCGCTGTTCCGACGAATTATTTAATGAGGCAAGATTACACCTGAAGACACATGCGAGTAAGATGTCTGGTAGTAAATTAGTACAAGGGAACTGTTCAGGCGTTTCCAAAGTCCCCACATACTTCTGTGGCCTAGAGTAATCAAGAACTTCTCTCCTATCTGTGACGTTTGAGGTTATTTTTGTGATTTCCTTTTTGTTTTGCAGGACAACAGAATCTGTGGTACCTGAGAAGGATATACGCCTCATCTTCGACAATTGCACTTGTGGCATTCACGACGTAGACCTTGTTTTCATTCTTTTGGTATCTCCTAAATATAGTCGCTTCCGTGTCTTCTGTCTTTTCGTTTTCCCAAAGCCAGAAAAACACGCTGCTCATACGCTTAACTTCTCGCTTACTCTCAGATATCATCAAGGAGTTGTCATGCAGGAAGAAGCAAACTTCGTTGAATCTTGAGAATCGAAGAATCACATGTCGCCCGGGAAGCATTATGTTCACTTTGTTGGGCAAAGGCAAAGGCAGATTAAGTTCAAAAGGTGGCAATATATACCCGTACTTCGCTGGTGGCATGTAGAACTTCAGTTTCAGTATGGTTAGAACAGTGCTGGTGAACGCCTCAACCCGGATTCCTTTTTCGCTCACAGACCATTGCCGAAGGAGATTGTCAAGTGGTAAGCCCTTTCGTCCAGATTCCATTGGCATCGGTGTGAGATACAAAAAGATATGCGATTCTGGCTATGGTGGAAAAGTCAGCTTCCTCGAACCAAGGGGTTTCCTCCTTGTCTGGTTTTGACCTCAATTCCCTCTACTTGCAAGACCTCACAACACTCCTTTCCAGCAGAATAGAGCATGCTTCTGGTACGGTGACACTCTTTGCCAATCGCTCTAGATGCTTTGGGCATTCTCGCATGACGTCCTCTTATCTTGCAAGCAAACGCCAAAATGTAGAAAGCACAACGTTCTAAATGGTTGGGTTGAAACGAATTTCATGTCTAAAAAACATGTATACGTTAGAATGAACTCTCTCGTGCCTAGGTGAGCGCAATCATCCAAAGGAGCAGGGATGTTCTACTGGTTAAAATTTATCACGAAACATTGTTAGGTTTCGATAGAATTCTATGTCTGGCGGTCGCCGATGAGACAATCTGAGTGTTAGTTCCAATAGTTTACGTCCAAAGCGTTGGTATCGGATTACAAGGGTAGTACTACCCACTTGGAAATGAAAAAGAGCTGGGCACGTGCGATCCGCCTTCACGTGGTGTGCCTGACTTCAGCTTGGAACTGAAACGGATCTGCGTTTGGGACTCCGAAGGAGACCAGCATCTTTCAGAGAGAGAAAAAGAGCTTTGTTGCTCTCCCAGCGCCACACAAACGAGAAGGCAAGACTCTGTTAGAACAGAATACCCTTGGTAGGCAGTGGCCGTCAAAGTTCTCGGCCTTTTTTAGGAGAGAAAAATGTCTTTAGATTGTTTTCCTGGAGCCTCGGAATTAGGGGCTACAGACCATATTAAAGAAGAGAGAAAGAGCTTTCCAATGCAAATTGGCTTTGGGTGTGAGATACCTCCCAGTGCTGTGCAGAACTGCTCAACAAAAAAAAAAAAAAAACGATTCCTACGTCTGAGCAACTACTTGCAGAACTAGGTTATAGTCCGTAGCGATGGAGGCCTCTCATTCTTCACTGTACTAGCCCGTTAACAGATCTCGAGGCTAGCTCCATTTGGTCTGATAGCAAAGCGTCTTCTCTCCAAACATTAAGTTCCTACTAACTCCCTCCCACTCCTGCACTTCACCAACTTGGGAGCGTTACCCTTGGGTAATATGCAGAGAGGACACGAATGAGAGAAACCTGGGCACACAAGTGTTACTAGCCATAGTTAACCTGTTGGATTTCTGCTCGTATACTTGTCCTACTGGTCTTCGTACTCAACCTTGTCTTCGCAAGACGATCTGGGATGTAGGAAGTGAATTCACTTCAGATATGCCAAGCGGTTAGGATTGGTATCCTTCGACGACTATAAGGGTGTAGTGATAAAGGCCCTTTACCGTAAGTTGACCTCTCTCAAAGCCTTCTTTCCAAACGCACGCACCCACAAAATGGTGAAAAAAAAAAAAAAAAAAACGAGCCCACACACAGGACAAGAGTATGCAACTTCCGCCACGACGACAGCAAATCGAAGAGCAGCTTAGTTGATAGACGCTGCCGTTTGCCCCGAAGAGACAGGATCTCTAAATCTCCCACTGCATACCTTACAAGCCTACTGGAGAGCAAACGACGGGTGCAGAGCAACTGCACAATGGCATCGGCTTCCAGTCTGCGACAAGAAGCGCTTCAACTTTACCGTGAAATACTTCGCACAGCACGCGTCTTTCGAGGGCAAAGCAACGAAAGGATGCAAAACATAGAACTGCAGCTGCGCGAATCAGCACGGAGAGAATTTGAACAAAACCGAGAACTGGGTAGTAGCGAAGATATTTGCCGTAGACTGGTGGTGGGACGAGATGCGTTGCATCAGATCCAAGATAAGGTAGGTGAGCATTTTCAGTACGAATATAAGCGGGTTAATACTGACCAGAAGCTGTGCGTTTGTTCCGATAGATCGCTGAAAAGATGAACACTGAACATTGAGGATGAGATAAGCGGGATTGAGTGTATGGGTGACAGTGATTGCTGTGCTCAACTGCTGTGGGCGTGAGTTTAGTGACTAACGCTCGAACACGGTGGTTCGGCTTCACTGGTCGTGATCGGGATCTCTTAAATTGTCATTTTGATACTCGTCTTCGTCTGTAAGCGCGCCTTCCATGAGTTCACGCAATTCCTGCTCCTCCCGTGCTCGTTCGGCAGTGACGGGAGCAGCCATAGGAGTATCAAACCCTTTTGGCAACAAAAACTTCGCCTTCTCACCAAACCAAGCCAGACGATTGACCCACTCAGGAGCGCATTTTCCCGTGAGCTTTTCGCAAAGGTCACTCGCAAAGTGGTTACAATTCCTAGTGAGCAAGTTATAGGTGTTGCCCAGCCACACGGTGGACATGGCGTCAACAAGCTCCTTCACCTGCTCGGTGGATAGTCGAGTGAAGCCGATGAGCAAAGTTTGTCGGAAACGAGCGTCGGGAGCCTTCTTGGGACGCGTGGTGAAGACGCCTGTGTGGGCGTGAGGATGACCTCCATATGCATACTCGACGCCGTACACGCAGACGCCACTATGATAAAGACCAACACCAAATGCATACAGATAGCCGTTGATATTGGAGACGGCGTCGGGGCTTTCTGGATGCTGGAGGTCGTAAACGTTAAGCTCGACCGGGACGCCCGGTCCGGGCGGCAGCGGCGGCGTGGAAAGCTCGTCGGACGGAGACATGACACGTTGGTTGCGCGAGCAGACCAAGACGGGGGCAGCGATTACTGGGTGCAGATGGTTGGCAGCTGCGGCGCCTTCTCTTCGGCTAACGTCTAGACGTTCGTCTACGACCGCACAGCGCAGAGATGGCCTCCGCGGGTCGCG
Organism: Gracilaria caudata; assembly: GCA_030374735.1. Taxonomy (NCBI): domain Eukaryota; phylum Rhodophyta; class Florideophyceae; order Gracilariales; family Gracilariaceae; genus Gracilaria; species Gracilaria caudata. The sequence goes on from JASCIV010000118.1 coordinate 38,694, forward strand.
TTTCGAACCGCAATCTGTAGTAAGAATGACTCTGTACACGTTGCTCTATGGTTTTAATTATGCAAAAGTTTTGACAAGTTGCCCTAAAGTTATTCTGAGCTGTGGTTGATGCCGAGCGCGGCCGCCGTGTCCACGTCTCCGTTCTCAGCAGCGCTGCTGCCTCCGTCCCCTCCATCGCCCCCACCAGCTTCACCACCACCGCCGCCATCGTTGTCCTGGCCGTCGCCGCTACCGCTGTCCGCGCCGTTGTCGCCGCCGTCGGCACTTGCGGGGTCTGTTTCCTCGGGCGAGCGGCGGTCGCTCGTGTCCTTGCTGCGCGCGCCAACGAAAACGCCACTGCTGGTGGTCGCCGATGTCGTCGAGTGCAGCGGCACCATGACTGGAACCGGCGCTGGTGCTAGTGCTGGTGCTGGAGCTGGTGCTGGAGCTGGAGCTGGTGCTGGAGCTGGAGCTGGAGCTGAATTAGCATGATGCGGGGAGCCTCCAACATGTGAGTGGCTTCCGTGATGAGGCTCAGGGCGAGGATTGTGATGAGCTCCACTGCCATGATGTTGACTAGGCGGCGCTCCTCGGGGAACGATCCTCACGTCCGAACATTGCCAATACTCTTCCGGGAATTCTGGGCCGCCACACGTCCCTTTTGAGCTCGTCCATCCAGCGACAGCTCCCCCTTGTCCAGAGCAAGGTCTCCATCTCGGCGCGTCGGGTCCCGTGAAGTAGTCCGCCACCCCTGGTGGGTTACAAGTGTTGGCAGCTGTCCAGTACCATTGAATCACGCAGTGGTCGCATACCAACCATGGGGGAAGCACGTATGCCATTGACCTTGATCTGCCTCCCACCATTGCTGGTTCGTGATCCATGCAGGGTAGATACCATCGACTTGGATGGTTTCTGTCGATTGGACCGCAGTCGGGGTGGTTACCTGAATCGCACGGACCTTTCGCGCGTATCAGTCTTGTGCAGTGCCCTTCTTGGAAGCACCTTGGTGAGATGTCGTCGCCGCATCTGTCTATGTCGCAAATGTAGAACTCGTAGTATCCGTTATGGTGCGTGATTATCTCCGACTCGAAGAACACCACACTGCCTTGTTCATAAGTCCTTACTCGCTTGGCATCCCAGTAGTACTTTCCACCTCGAAGATGATCTTGCGGACCGTACAAATGGTCGCCACAAACTCCGCATCGCCATTTATAAAACGGGCTCAGGGGTTCGTACGGAGTCCAGTTGTTTCCAGCGGCATTCTTCACCGACCGAAGCCCAGAGCCTGGCACAGTTGACTTATCGCCCGCGGGAAAATGACACTCGTAGTCAATCGGTGCGTTCTCATCAATTGGTTGCGTGATATGGTTTCGGATGTTCAGCGCGCCTCGTTGTCGTGGGTCACTCACAAAACCGTGGGAGTCTCCACGCGCCAGAAAAAGGCAAAGAATCACAAACAGTTCCAACATAACTTCGTCAGCGTCGCTTCAATCTTTGGGAAAGACTATTTAGCCATTTGGCTTTCACAGCGGTTCCAAACCACTTAACGCTTTTGTTGATTCATTCATATACGCTAAACTCCCAAACTTCACGGAGTTACCGTTGCGTAAGGCCCAAGCCGTCACACTAGCCTTGCAACTTCAAGTCCGAACTGTTGTTATGCATGCGCCGCTTTCGGGCCCGTGTGGTTGGTGACTGCGTCAGCACAGCTATATCGAGAATGGTATTCTTAGCCATCAACGGGGGGGGGTGCTGTACCTTGGTGTCTAAAGTCGTCATGCTGTGCAGACTCATCCTTGTTTTCTACGATGGCCTTTCGTTTAAACTCTTCATCAGGGATTGGCATGCAATGTCGTACATCGAGCTGCAGACGTCAACGCTTCCGTCGCACAAGTCAGGAGTAGCTGCTGCAGACAGTTTTATTCCCCGATGTATTTGCCACATAGATGTAGTACATCGAGGTATATGAAGATGCTTACATGTGCCCATGCCCACTCTAGACGTCGCATTCGGTCGTTCAGCTTTGCAACGGCTAACGTGCCCCGGGTATTTTGCTTGTAACTGTGAATGCCATGACACTGCTTACGAAAAGTGTAAACCTGAGATTGGGAGTCATATTCGTAAGGCCCATGTCGCCGATGATTTAGGCTCGGCTCCCGTAGAAAGCCGGCATTTATGCTCTCCTTTCCTTTTGTGAGTGTCCGACGGATGCGAGATTTGTACTCATCGAAGTTACACGGAGTTCTCCATGATAAACAATTTAAGTTGATGTGTCTTCAACTAGCTCATGAATCACACTACTGCATCACTGTTTCTTTGACTCCTTTGAGCATGTACTTTTTGTAGGGGCGTACGTGTGACTAACTAATCGCCCCAATTCGGTAGTCATTAGCAAGCCCAAATTTGGCGTAGTTAGTCAGTTGCAGTCATCGAGATCACAGTGGTTGTTGCGCCAGACCAAACACGCAATCGTACGCGCCACAGGCTTGAACGTTTCACCTTAAGCGCGCAGGAGACCCTTCTGCTCTGATTCACTTGCGCTTGCTTGGCAATGACTGCCGTGGCAGCAAGCTCAGTGGTTGATGCGGGATGTTGTTGAGTAGGAGCCATCGTTGGCAAAGCGTCTGACCGCCTGACTGGATTGGTAGATTGGGTGAATGCAGGAATAGCCATCCTGTCAGATGGTCAAATATCAGCCAATAAAAACGCTGAAATCTGGTCGCGGCGGAACCAAATCCGGCGGTCTGAAAGGACCCTCAAGGGGTCCGTCCAGCTCGCCAAACCGTCCGCCAGATGTCTCCACCACGAAATGCACTCGAGACAAGCAATAGGAGCTCTGACAGCGGCCGTTGCCGCGTTTTCTACTGCGGTTTCCGTCATGCTCAGCATCAGAAAGAAGCCCAGGACACCCAACAGAAGGCATACAGTTGCCCAGCACCGCAGAAACGGTTTGCTGCACCCTCGGAATGAATCTTACAACACTCCATGACGTCGTGTGCTTAGCACGGGCACAGATACCGACTTCATCGTCGTTACCAACTTTACAAGAAGTATCTTTCTAGAAACCATTCTACCGTTTCTATACACAAGCAGAGCTCAGTGCAACATTGGATTCCTTATAAGAAGGCTCAGAGTCTTCTCTCAGCTCCGTCGATTTTCTCTCAGTTCCCTTAAACTATCTCAAAGAAAGCAGCAATATGTTTCAGATTTGTCCATCTTTTGAAGTTTTGCCATCTTCTCTAAGCGTATGGCTTGATTTTGCGTTAAATTTTCTTCCACGAGCGACAAGAAAACGTAATCTTCCCTTCTCGCATTAAATGGCCAACGCCGGATGAAATAAAGCTTTCAGTCTCTCTATTCTAAACGAATGGCAAACGCCGTCCTTTACTGAAAGGTTTGTTTGGTATAACGGACGGTGGTCGCTTCAAACGCCATAACTACGCCGATCCTTACAAATAGAACGCTTACTACGAGGGATATACCCAACAGGAGGAGGTCTTCAACTTTTTCGTGTTTAATTTTCACGGAAAAATTATTCATGCAATCATCAATTTTCCTGGGAGTTGGCAAGACACGAAGCCAGCGAAAGTATCCGCCCTGTACTACGCTAAACTGTCCGATGAGTTAACACCATCAAACTGCGCGGCTGTGACCTCGTCCTCCTAAGCATCGACGCTACCAACACCTTTGACGCCATTGAACGACAGCTTCTTCTCCAAGCCACACTTGATCATTGCCCTACCATTGCCCGACTCGTGCACAACTGTTATTGCCTTATATTCCACTCCGATTCGGACACTGTTGCGTTGAGAGTGAAACAGGCACACAGCAAGGAGACCGACTTAGCCCCTTTCTCTTTTCGCTCAGTCTGCATCATCTCATTATCAAAATGCAGAATCAGTTTCGTCCTGTGCTTAACATTTTCTACTCTGATGACGGCAACATCATTCTTCATCGACACATGGCATCTGCTTTTCTCACTGCGCTACATACCGAGGGCTCCAAGATCGGTTATATCCCCAACCTTCAAAAAACCTTTGCTTGGTGGTGGACGACACCAGTTATCCCAAGTTTCCCAGGCACCATTAACACAGACAAAGCTGTAACCGTGCTTGGTGCCCCATGAAGACACTAGAACGCTGTTAGGCACCTTCTGAAAGCACGAAGGCACAGCCAACAACGACTCTGTAACGCCCTAGTTTCCCTCAATGACACTCAAATGGCGCTTACTCTCCTCCGCTTCTGTGCCGGAGCCTGTAAGATGACCTATGTTCTACGAACTACCCCGCCGCATTTAACCAAAGTTGAGGTCGAAAACTTCGACGAACAACAGCGAGGGGTATTTCAGAAGATTCACCGTCATGTCTCACTCCAAGGTTGGAGATCCGCTTGTTTACCTTTTCAAAGAGGCGGTTTGGGCCTCCTGTCAGCCTCCTGGGTCCGAAGAGCTGCATTTGTCTCGTCTTATATGGCTGCTTACTCATTGATAAATGGAGCCATACAACAGGCTTTGCAGCAGTTTAACATCACCCCCTCACATTTCGTCCGCATGGCGCAAATTGCCAACTTCGTTTGTGACACCTATACACTTTCATCTCAATTCTCGTTCGACTCCCTTTCATCTCGAGCCCACGAGTCTGGTGCCATTCCCAAGCTGCGGCATCTCTATCAGGACGCCATTTTCAACCAAGTGGCCGCGGCGCATTCCCCCACCACTGCTTCAAGTCTCAACAGATTGGCACTTGCTCGACTTAAATCCACATCTCCCATTGAAGCCTCACTCTGCTTTACCTCCTTTGTGAACCCTGCCTCTAACCCTTCCATTGCACCAGATATATTCAAGACGATGATCGATCTTCGTCTCGGTGAAAAGCTCTTTACTGGCACGCCTTGTCCTGCTTGTGCTGCATCCAATGCCCAGTCAGTGCCACGCTTAGACCCTTTTGGATATCACGCTATGATCTGCCCAGTAGGTCTTGGTGCGACTAGAAGACATAACGCTCTCCGCGACACGTTGTACACCTTTCTGAAGCAACCGCCTCTTTGTTTACATGTCGTTCGTGAATGGAAATTTCCATCGCAGCAGCACCTTCATGAAACCGAACAATGGCGACTTGACTTGCTAATTGATGATATCCGCTTTAGTGATGCTCCACTAGGCATTGATGTTACGATAGTAAGCCCCAGCAGCCGCAACTTTGCGTCACCATCGTCGCGAGCAGCCGATGCGGCTGCCACCAAAGCGGAAACGCTGAAACTTGCAAAGTACTGTAGTACAGCCGCTACAGCGAGTAGCAACAACAGTGTACTATGCCCGACAAAGGGGAAGATCTGCGCAGTACCCAGGCAGGGACTATGGA